>JABCKV010000125.1:0-49941 GCA_018282005.1 Asterophora parasitica
ATTATGTAAGCAACCCGATCCATCCATTCCCGGACTCGGGCCCGCCTTCGTAACCTCGTGTAGTTTCTCTCTCCCTTCGGTAGATTATTATCTATTCGCTTATTTACTTACTCACATGCTGGTATGTAGAGTAGAACTATATATTCTATGTATTTAAGCCTGTACTACTGTACTGTGTACAGCAGTCAATTCATTCCTTCTTTCTCATATTTCAACTATTATTGATGAAGAATTTGAGCGAGAACTTGCAGAGATTGGTATGGCACAATAATTTATAATCTCTTGTCATGTCAATGCTAAAGAGCTTACACTTTCAGCCGAAGAGCTCACAGAAGAGGACTTCGAATTTCTACGGGCATTTGCTCTCAAGACTGATGAGCACTTGACCAATGCGACCTTCGGTAAACTCAAGTTTGCATTTCCAAAATCGAACATCGGTACATGGAAGAGCATCAAGGCACACATCGGGCTCCTTACCTCCCTTCACCCTGTACCTTATGACTGCTGCATCAATTCATGCCTCTGTTTTGTCGGCCCCCATTCCAATGCCGAGAGATGTGCATACTGCGATGAGCCCCGTTTTGATGCCCAACACCGGCCACGCAAGTGCTTCATCTACATCCCCATCATTCGCTGCCTCATTGAACACTTTTCCAGCCCTGAAACCATCAAGTTGATGAGATACCGAGCCGAGTTTATGGCTGATGAAAATGGTGGCGTCAAAGATGTCTTTGACAGTAACCTCTACCGGACATTGAAGGCAAATTATGTCAATGTTAATGGGCAGAAGCAGCCATACAAATTCTTCTCGGATGATCGCGATATTGCCTTGGGACTTTCTACAGACGGGTTCTCACCATTCAAGAAGCGGAAACATACTGCCTGGCCCCTCATTATATTCAACTACAATCTCCCACCTGAAATACGGTTCCACCTCAAGCACATCATGTGTGTTGGCGTGATCCCTGGCCCAAAGAAGCCCAAGGATTTTGACTCATTTCTTTGGCTGCTTGTCGAGGAACTTCTGAAGCTTGCTGTTGGAGTATGTGCCTTCGACACTGTGTCATCCTCACTCTTTGCACTTTGTGCCTACCTCATCCTTGTCTTTGGTGATATGCCTGCTGTTTCTATGGTCATGCGGATGAAGGGCCACAATGGTCTTTTCCCCTGCCGCTCGTGCAAGATTCGGGGACTCCGGGTTCCAGACTCCCGTAGAACAACCCACTATGTCCCTCTTCACCGATCAATCACCCTTATGCTGCTACGCCTGGTGCTATTGTGCAGTATGATCCCCTCAATCTACCACTCCGCACCCACGATGAAATCCTTACTCAAGGTCGCGAAGTTCAGTTGGCCCCTACAAATGCAGAAGCCGAACGCCGCGCAAAGTCTTACGGTGTCAAGGGAGTGCCATTACTCTCGTGCCTATCTTCCCTGTCATTTCCGGAATCATTTCCTTGCAATTTCATGCACCTTGTGTATGAGAACCTTGTCCAGAATCTTGTCTTATTATGGAGTGGTAACTATAAGGGCCTCGATGTCGGTACAGGCTCGTATGAGCTGGGCACAGCTGTATGGGAAGAAATCGGAAAAACCACGTCTGCATCGGGTTCTTTAATGCCAGCAGCCTTTGGAGCACGCCCGCGAGATGTCATACAGGATAAATCTGCTTGTACGGCAGACATGTGGTCTCTTTGGACCCTCTACATCGCTCCTGTTCTTCTCCATCAGAAATTTCTCGACTGCGCATGCTATGACCACTTCATCAACCTTGTCAAACTCCTCCATATCTGTCTCCAGTTTGAGCTCTCTTCTGACAATATTTCTAATCTACGAGCTGGATTTGCCAAATGGGTTGTCGACTATGAAAAGTGAGTACTTACACATACTGTCAGGAATATCATTGATGTCAAAGCCCGGCCAGATTATACTACCAGCACAGTCCCGAGAGATTGCCAGCATGTCCCGTCACCATTCATGCGCTTCTTCACATTGCCGATAGCGTGCGGGATGCTGGGCCAGTTTGGGCATACTGGGCATTCCCGATGGAACGCTTCTGTGGCCGCCTTCAGCCCACAATCAAAAGCCGGCCCCACCCTTATGCGAGCATGGACTCGTACATTGTCGCCAATGCACAGCTCTCTCTCATCAAAATGAAATACAACATTTCGCGGGAACTTTCACTTCTCCCTACACCCTCTGCACAAATGGTAGGCTCTTTCCGTCTTCCATCCTGTAAGTCCAAGTGACAATCTGGTACTTAGTATTCATGCCCCACACATGAACTGACTGGTTATTATTGTAGATCCTGCTTGCGAGCTTCTCCCTCCTCACGTGGCAACTCGCACAATCTCTTCGACACTTTTGAAGAAGATTGTCATTGCGCTTTCAACTCGTTATAATGTTTCGCAGGCAAAGGTTCAGAAGCATCTCGTGTCTGAAAGGATTGTGGAGTGGGGAAAGGTCCGGAGAATAGACTCGGATGGGGGCGACGTAATGCATTCGTCGTCGCTGGTAAAGCCAACCTACGACAGCCGTGATGCTTCATTCATTCGGGTGAGTCATGATCATACGCAGCCCTTCCTCTGTGCTTTCTTGCTCATTTTCCTTGATCTGTACTTAGTATGATCTTCTTGTTGACAAGCACGCACACAACCGCCGCCGTGAACCCCAATTTGAGGCAGTGTCATTCTATGGCCAGCTGGCTAATATCCTTGTTGTACCTCTCCCTGCCACCCCAGACCTCAATCTCAACGAGCCCATAACACTGATCCTTGCCGCCGTTCACAGTTGCATTGTGGAGGCCGAAAACTCGCTCGACATGCATTACTACAAGAAGCTCGGTCGGCTTGAAGTCGTTGATATGACATCTGTACAGTGTCTTGTTGGTCGGGTGAAGAACGGTAACATGTATGCCATCGTTGATCGCAGCGGGAGCATGGCGCGCGGGTATTATGACCCCGATGATGATGAGTAGGAACTTCAGTGCACTGCGCCGCGCTGCTGCCTTAAGTGTCCTCGTAACTGATGAAAAGAATATGTTTTGTGCTGGTTTGTTTTCACTCGTCTTCGGGACCAGTATTATTTCCACCCGTTCTCTTTATCATTGTTATAACCTGGCATGAACGAGTGAATTCTACCCAGTGGATTATCACCCGGTTGTGAGTCGTTTATCTACTTCCGGGTTGAAACCACCATGTGACCCAGGGAAAACAATCCGGTTTGGGGTCCATAGTGACGAATGCCCTCGCGCGATTGCGAGGGTCCACTGCTTCACCCAGAGTAGACGCGAAGACACGTCTATTTCAACATGATCTACTATCCCACAAAGTCCCCGAATGGACCTTGGTTTTTGGAGACTATATGCTATTTGTGGCGAAAGATTGTAGCAAGTATGCCCTCGAAACTTTGGAAATTTACTGACAGTAGTCGCGGTGGCGTCTGAATGGCGGAACTTGGATGCCAACAGTGCTGCCGATTATTGATATTGCCAAGCCCCTATCTCATCATTCCTTCTTATTACCACAATGAAACACACTCCGAAAAGTAAGCCTACAAGAACCATACATACTTCTGCGCGATGTAAGGTAGCGATAGGGAGCTTGAGGTTCCCACCGACGAAGTCGGTGGCGTACACCCACACAACATATATAAAACTCTCGCCGTCACGGTCGACGAGCCAGCAAATTCCTACGCCCTCGCCACGCTCACGCTCAGCGGCAATGTCCTGGTTCCAACTGCTGATGCCTCGCCTTCTGCTATCACCAGAAGGGAAGGAAAAAAACTTTGGTCTGCTCATTTCGACATGTGAGTGCCCGACACGTCGCCACAATGTACGGGGCATCTACTAATTACACCAATTTAAATCAGGGTCGAATAAATCAAGAAGTCAATCGACAGCCGAGCAACAGCAGCTGCAGTGAGTGCCCCTCTACTAAGTCGACCTTCGAACTCCATTGAGTCCAAAGAATCAGAATCTCGCGCCATCGTGAAGCCAGTTTGTAGGACTGGCAAATGCAGCGACTCCTCGCAACCGAACGAATTTGCAAGCCATGCCGGCAAGCAGACGCCCGGACACATATGCTTCGACGTCAAGTCTTGGGTAATGCTGTTCGAGGTCAGTCCAGCTGGTTACTTTCCTTTGCACAACATTTGATACATCGATATCTCAGCACTGAATACGATTATTTTTCAACATTCGGCCCTCTGCAAGCGAGCGTCGCCATCGCGGCGCAGGCATTCTCACGAAGGCCGACGTAGACGCATTGAAATCTCTGGACAAGCGGTACAGTGCGTCTTTCCGGTGGCTCTCATTCAAACTCATTTGTTTCATATGGCCCTATAAATGCAGATCATATATATTCATCGGTGGAAGCCAACCGTTCCAAGGACTATCAGTCTAAAACGCAAGGCACTCTCCTGCCTTACTGTGGCGCAATCTCGAGCCCTCGACTTCTTGCTGCACCCCGATACCCTCTTGCTTTCCCGCGACATCCTCAACGAGACTCGGCGCCCTTCGGTATCCAAAACTCTAGCGACAACGGTCATGCAACAAGTACATGATTCTAGCTCCCCCATCGTACGAGTGTTGGCCCCGCTTGGCGCCCCCAGTCCGCTAGGTGATGGCCGGCAAGGAATCTTTTTGGATGATCATGCAGATGACGTGCCTGCAGCGTTGCGTGAAGAGGTTTCTTTGCTGGAACGAGAAGTTGCACATCTAGATGGACTGATTTCCAGTTTGCGGCGACTCAGAACACAATAGGTCCAGGTTTTTAACTTTGTACAATATAATTTCCACAGTGTCGATTCTGTATTTCTATCACTATACCTAGTTTTTAGCTGATAGTACATTGCAGTCGACATGTGCCAGATTGGTGCCAGATGACTGGTCTCGTTTCAGGGTCCGCTCCAACCCTGCCTCCCTCTCCTTAGCCCTGTCCCTCTCGCCCTTCTCATCTTCCGCCTCCGAGTCCCTGTCCGCGAGCCACTCCCTGATTAATCGACTGATGGAACAAGTGAAAATCGCGCGTCTGCACAAGGTTCGTCTGCACCCCAGCTTCAGAGAGTCAACGACCGACGAACGTTACGCTTTGCGAGGAAACGTGGCGTTCGATCGATCTTCAGTTGACTCGTGAACTTCATATATTATCGGAAAGAAACAGATGATGGTATTATATAAATCCCTACATACCTCCAAATCACTTCTTACCCTTCCCCTTTGCAGCCGGCGTTTTCTTCTTCTTGGCCACCTGAATCAGCTTGTCATTGCTAATATCATCCGGACTCTTCTTTTTCTTCTCGTCGTCCGACGCGTCATCGACAACATCATCCAGCTAGGCCATCGTCAGTTCTGGAGTATAACACAAACAGTAGTGCGACATACATCAAATGCCTCTTCAAGGTCTGGCGCAGGGCCACCTGCCAGCTTCTTCGGTACCTTTCCGAGGTCCTGAGCCTTATGGAATGGAATGGGGTGCTCCGAGGCGTTGTATCTGTCGCACCATTTTTAGCATCATGCCACTGGGAATAGGATAATCAATACGCACTTCCTCGTGAAAGCAGACTTGGTAGCAGCGGAGATTTTCTTCAGGATAAGGTCATCCTTGTGGTCGTCCACGCCGAGCTCGACGACGGTATCCCAGTCCTCCTTTGACAGATAGTACTCGTCCATCCGTTCTATCACTTCATCGACCGCACTCTGTAGGAATGAATATCAGAACCCAAGTAACGACATGAACGGAAAAAAATGGAAACATACCGCCCCAGAGTCAAGAAGCGGCTTCACGATGTGCGGGAACAGCGCTGGAAGGTACGCCTGTCGTATCTCCGCCTTGTCACCCGAAACTTTCAAGCGCATGCGAATTTGGACGTCGGTCAACTGACGAGTCAATTTGTTCTGTTTCGAGTTCTGGCCCAGCCATCTTAGAAAAGGGAAGGAAGGCTCAATATCAAGCGCTGAGAAAAGGATGAGGATAAAGGACACGTACTGAGGGAAGGACATTGAATTCGGGCCTCCGTAATGTGCGCCGGTTCCATACAGAACAGATGCAGGGCGGACTGCGGAACATACTGCATGAAGTGGCATGAGACCCCAATGCTGCTCTGGCCTAAAAAAGAGATGTGAACATCGACGACAAGGCGCGGAAGGTGAAATACAAACCCATGAATTAGAGCATCTACAAGGTCACCGTCGGAAATTGATGACGCCGCACGGTCCATAAGCTCTAGCTGCTTCAGCACTTTCTCCGGTCCTTCGAGATCCCGAATCTTCGCTGGCTGCGTCTTGAGGTAATTTTCCTAATAATATTGCGGGCATTAGTGGACATTCAGTGACGTCATGCTCGGGTTTGGCGCACCTGGATGAAGAGGGGCATGAAGGAATGGTCTTGGAAGTACAGCTCCATCTTGTCACCGAGGGTCTCCCGGGAGGTGGCAGAGAACAGATATGGACCCAGCATTTTCGACGTGATGTCGAAGGGGCTCATGATTGAATATTTCTCGTTCATCTTGGCCCTACCAAAAGTTGAGATGCAAAATAGATTTAAGCGCAAGGGCGACTGACAGGTTCTTGCCCTCGTCAAAGTTCATGGAGTCATGCGAGAGTTTCCACGTTGACAGCATGTTCAAGACTTGCCGGATATCGGATTGGGCACCACTGATGAGCTGGTCGATCACGTTCGCGGGTACCTTCATCTTCTCCCTATAGAGATGTGTCAGTGGGGTGCTAGTCGTGCTTCCTGGAAAGCGACATACTTGAAGGCGATCGTCAATATCCGTGAGCGCACAGTCGAGGCCTGTGGCCTTGAGAATGGAAATCAGCAATTATCACACTTTTGAATGATTGGCGGTAACACAGACTTGGAGAAGCTCATATTATACGTCGTCGCTAGAAGAGGCTTGAGTTTTTGCGCGCCTCGGTCATTCGCAATGCAGATGATTGGCACCTGAATGCCTGTCAGCTTTGAGAAAATCTGAATGGGTGAAACGACTTGTACCCTTGACTTCTTGATTAACGCATTTAGAGCACCGACACCGCCCCGGTCACCTGCAGACATTCCGTCCACCTCATCCATGATTAGACACGTCTTGTCCGTGATTTTAACGCCGACCGAGTTGGTGCTCTTCATGCGGCAAAAATGCTTCAGGAGAGAGGTGGGATTCATGAACCAGGGTACTCACCGTGCTACCAGTGACGAATCCATCCAGAGATGTGTTGTTGATGTTCATCCCGTTCTGCGCAAGAACACCATTCAGCCCGACGTGTAGGTGACACGACGAATATACAAGTCACCTCCACGAGCTTCTTACTCCGTGTGTCGCTCGCATTGAGTTCGATAGGTGTGTATCCCTCAAGTTGAGCGCACAGGTGCGCACTAGTCGTCTTCCCAATTCCAGGCGAACCAGTAATCATCACAGCGCGAAAGATGTTCATGCCACTTTTTCCTGGCTTCTTGAAACCGGCTTTCTTGCTATCTTGCCTGTAGACGGTGTTGTCTTCCACTTTCCACATTTGTCGTGAAAGTAGAGCGTACCAGTCATGCAACCACTGTTGTAGCTTCTCCACCTGCGATTTGTTGCCGCAGATCTCCTTCAGATTCTGAGGGGCATACCGCGTCGTCCACAGCTGCGACGACGGGTCGACCGATTTCGCACTGTAGATCGCACACCACGTCAGCAATATGTCGGCATGTTGAGAGGAGAACGCACCCCCCAGACCCAGACGCAGCTGCATTCTTCTTCTCCTTGAGCTCTCTCTTCTCCATCTCCTTCGCTGCCTGCTTGATCGCCTCCTGCTCCTTCTCCATCTTCTTCTTCGTCTTCTCATCCACCTTGCCCTGCCCCTTCCTCGTCCCAATGAGATTCAGGAACTCGTCTTCGCTCACCGTCCGTATACCATGCTTCTTGATCGCGGCAATCTTGCTGGGCCCAGCGTTGTCCCCAAGAACGACATAATCCGTCTTACTTGATGGCTGGCCCACGACACGGCTGGCGAGCGCAGTCAGTGACCGGCAGCTCAGAATGTTGGGAGTCACGTACCCTCCGAAACGTTTAGCGAGGTCAACAGCTTCCTCTCGCGAAAAGCTGCTCAGCTCGCCAGTGAACACGAACGATAGCCCAGCAAGTGCATCAGGCGCCCCGTCCGGTACTTCCTTAGTACCATGCGCGACTGGTCCGGCGAGTTTCGCAGCCTTGGCTGCAGCCCAGCTATGAAGGGGGTCAGTGGCATGTCACACGGAGCACAACGGACCTCGTACTTATACGACGACTTGGCCTTTGGCTGTTCCTCCTTTTCCTTCTCCTTCTCCTTGCCTTTACCGTTGGTCACCGTTTCCGTTGTCGCAGACTTGGCTTTCGATTTCGCGGGGGCACGTGCCTTGGCAGCAGGCTTCTTCAGCAGCTCCTCGGCGTCAGACGACTCTGGCTCGTCGACGCTCTCGTCTGAGTCCGCGATGAAATCGTCATCCTTCTTCGATTTCGCCTTGCTCGTCGACGCTCGTGGTTTCTTGACCTCAGATGCCCGGGGTTTGGCAGCAGGCTTCTTGGGCGTTTTCTTAGGCGCCTCCTCCTCCGAGTCACTGGACAACAACGCCGTCGGTTTGGCTTTGGGCTTGGCCTTTACTGCGACGGTTTGCTTCTTCTTCGGTGGAGACTTGACTTCCTCGTCGCTCTCGTCAGTTTCCACGACCTTCTTGCGCTTCGCCGTCGATTTCCTGACGGGTGCCTCATCGTCACTGATATCCATCGGAACAACCTTTGCTGTTGATGGTTTGGGCTGTACGACAGCCTTCGCAGCGGGCTTTATCTTGGATACGCTGTAACGGAGCCGGCGTCAATCATGGGTCAACCGAAACGAGTCTGTAATACGCACCGGCCGCCCTCGTCGTCGCCTGTGAGATTCACCGTGAGTTTCACGAAAATCGAGAAGCGGCAACCGACTCACTTATTTCAATCGCGTCTTTCCGCTGTGAACCCGAACCCGAGGCCTGTCATATTCTCCCTCAATCAGCAGTTCCAGAGCCAAGAACTGTTCAAGAAACCTGTGCTGGCTGCTTTTGATGGCTCGAAGTTGCCCCAAAGAACATCCGTATATCCTTTCCCCCGGGCTTGGTAACTTTCGTAACTTTCGCAGAGGGCGCCATGACGGTTGAAGCTGAGTAGAGGACGTGATTGTGACCAATTTGTGAAACCATGCGTGACGGGACGCGTCAAAAAGTTGGCCTTGTTTGTTCGACGCGTCTTCCTCCAAGAGCCTGTAAGTAGCCTTATAATCTGATCAACTGTCATCAGACTTTAGGTCTGTTTGGAGACTAGCCTGTAGCTATAGGCAATCCAAATGTGTCTTTCTAACGGTCCTGTTCAGCCAAAAATACTACACTAAGATGTTCGTAACGTCAACTTGTTACTTCAGAATAGTCGATCACAAAACGGGTGCGCCACAATCACGCATAGTCTGGAGTTTGCCTTTACTACTCGTCCCACGGACTTGAACCTTCGTGGAGGCTTTAGGCTTGACCGGCCCTTTGCCCTTGGCGTTTGGCTTCGCATTCCCACTGGTGTCCTTCGTTTTCTGTTTGGGTTTCCAGCTGGAGAACTTCTCCATGATTTCTCGCTGGAAAGTATCGTCGTACGCGACGCATCTCATGATCCAAACATTGACAGTCTAGATGCATGAGCCCGATTAACTGGGAATTATTCAAGACGTTACCAGTGCTACTCACCTCTTCGCCGTTGTCGAGTGCACTTTTCACGTCTTCAGGTTCGACACCAGATCCATCTTGGATTCCAGAATTGACGGCAGCTTCAGTAGGTTCACGGCCGATAATTTGGCGAAGAGCGATCCGCACACGAATATCTGCGCCCCACTGTCGTATGCAAATTTGCTTACACCACGTGTCCTTTGTCTGTTTCCCAGTCGGTTATGTGCAGTCACGAAAAGGTTGATAAATGACGACGTGCCTGCTTCGAGCTTGCCGCCCATTCCTGTGTAGTGAGAGGATCTGTCCGTACCAACTCGTATTGTCCAAGATACAACCACGCTGCGCTCTTTATTCGGATGAATACGCGATGGAACTTGGGCAGATTCGTAGTACGACTGCGGTAGAATAGCCCGGGGAATCCAGGTCTTTGAGGGGCGTAAGGGTTGAAAGTGATGTTCAAGAACATAAAGTCGCTGTAGCCATGGTGGTGTAACTTATCCGGTGCGATGGAGGGAAAGGTGCTCTGAGAGTTGCCGCCATAGACATCTGAGATGAATTCTCGAGATACAGTATAATAGAGTAGATCATCATCCAAGTCCAAGGGTAGGGGCTTGATTTGCAGTGCATTCACGCGGCGAAATACAGAATCCAAGCCTGCGTTCACGTCTTCCTGATACCGTTTGATTGTCCACGTTGGCTTCAAGAGCTGGTCAGGAAGTACTGTGGAGCCGGGGACAACGTAGGACCTACATTCAGGAACTCTTTTTCTTTTTCTTGCTTTAACCGCAAACGCTGGCGCTCCAACCACGGCGGAGCTATTATTTCCACCGCGTCGAAATACAACCGGCGCCTCTTTCGGGGGTTCGCCTGCTCGGCTGACGCTGTATTCACGCGTGCATCGGAAATCGAAGAATGGCGCGCGTACAGAGGACGTCCTGACATTGAGGCTTCGGAAAGCACGATTTTCTGGGGAGCTGGTGGAACCTGTCCAGTTGCTACATCATTTACCCAGTCATAGCTTGTGAAAAAAAGGATCAAGTACGATTGGCGCATCGATCTCGATGGGATGTTCAGGTTCATCCTTGATACGAAAACCAACGTCGAGATGTTCAGAGGATCCTGGGTGCATTTCGAAGTCGTCGGCGGTTGGCGTATCAGGTTCAACTTTTACGACGGAGGATGCGCATGCACCAGTGAGCATGGAGGCTGCCACCAGTGCTCTCATGTCATCGTCATCCTGTTCAAAGAAGTCGTAGAAATGGGTGAAGATGCTGCCTCCTGTGAGCTTGAAGTCGTCACATTTAAGCGGCGAAGCTTGCATAACTTCAACCTGCGGAAATGAAATTAGCATGGAGATGTGCATTCTGCGGCATCAAAGAAATCAAGCCAGTTTCCACATACTGCGTGCTCGTTTATGGCATTCCCCTCACACGATACCACAGGCAGGTTGACATGAAATGGACCCAACATGGTGGATGGAAGCGGTGAAATGGAACGGGAAAAAGTTCCGTTGAGCCGGCAATTTCCTATTTCACCGATGACGCTGGCTTGGCGGGACGTAGATTAGATTCCTCACTACTCATCTCTACTCACTCACTTAAGTACGGACGGCACGCTACGGTACGAACGAACGACATATTATTGCATTTTAACGCTACGAACACGGGAAGCTCACATTTTGCTCGGATTAAGTGTCTACGGACGACGACTCTGAGGCATGTCCGGCTTCGAATTTTCTCTTGTGCTCACGAATCACGATCACCTCAGCTTCTGGTCCAAACCTCTGTTCCTCTCCGTTTTCGTACCCCTTCGGATCCCCACAAGGCTCTACAAGGTTACACTTCTTACTTATACGATTGGAGCCCAGAAAGCCGCATGCAGGACAGCCTTGAGTTCGGCGGCATGCTCAGGTCGCCGCTTTCTTCAAGATGATACGATTTGGGTTTACAGATGGGTCGTAGAGTTGGTGCCCGTATGGGTATTATCATTGCTCCAGTAACACGACCTGCACATCTTTGTCTCTGGGCATTAACAATAGCTCTGCGTCAAAAGATACCTATAGAATTGCAGAGTATTGATAGCAATCAACAACCCTGCAGGCCGATCGGATGGATGGATTGATAGTCCTAACCTTCTTCTGTCGTTTTGCTGCTCTGAGCGTGCCATTCAATGCCTCCACTAGGTTGATGTCAGGAGTACGCTCCACAGGATAGTCATATCGCATAGTACACACGCGTGTTAGCTGTCTTGTCAAAGAGAATGCCGTAGGACACAGTCGTGGTTCCGTCTGCGTTTGCCATACCAAATTCCTTGATCGCGTCTAATAGATGTCCGTACACAGTCGAATTAGCTCTGATAAGACAGAAAAGATGCTACTCTACCCTTGAGTACTCCGATTTCATGCGAGGTGTTCATAGTGGACGTCCGAGCGATTGTCAAAAGATCTTACAAACTATTCTAAATTGCATTAGTATAAGGCTTACGTAATGAAATGTACATATGAATTATCAGCTTAGTACTGAAGTTGCTTCCGACCACCACCATCCTTTAAGAGACGCGACATTGAAACCTGTATAAAGGAAGAGGAGACGCTTAGGTTAAAGGCGGAGCTGTCGACAACCTTCAAGAGAACATCGCGGGAACATAAACTGGTCAAGGTGAGTCGCAGAATTCAGCTTCTGGCACATCGCGTCTTAACTTTCATTCTATTCCTTGTTCAAGTCATCGCAGGGCTCATACGGGATTAATTCTACGCAGGGCGGGTAGCCGTGCGATAGAAGAACCGTAGAGCGCCATATGTCGGACAACATCGACACAGAACGGCCACCAGCCGTGCACAGCCTTCGCTCGCGATTTGAGCAGCTATCAGTCGAACAGTCTCCCAAATCTCTGCATAGACACAGCGGCGGAGGGCAAGGGGAATTTCTGACGCCAAGCTCACCGGAGAGCCCAAGGACACGGAGGTCGTCCAACACACCAACAGATGGACCAGCGGATACCCATCATCTTCGTGCTTCCTCGTCTTCTTCCGATCTTGAAGTCGCCACGAAGAGGCCTCCACCGCCTCGACCCACTTCTCGCTCTTCCAGGATCCTTACTGCCTCGCCGACGCCTGCGTTCTTGCCATCACCGTTGCTTCGACCTGTTCCTATTCCACCTGGAAGCCCACACATAGGCTTCCCCGGTCTCGCAAACAATGGATCTGCTTCGACATTAATATCTCATGAATCCTCTGGGTCTGTCGCCTCGCTGAGGCATCAATTGTGAGTCTCGAACGGCATGGGGTGAATTGTCAATAGCTAATTTCCCAAATAGCGCTAGTCCTTCGTCACGCAAAGTCGATCCCGTATACCCCGACGCGGACAGCACAAGTTCTCTCAGTCGGCCACCCGTTCCACCTCGCCCAACAAGATCAGATCCAAACCTCCTTGACCCCTCTGCTTCTTCGAATATCGCGCGTAATGTTAGCCCCTTTTCCGACGAGGAAGATCCAGTTGCCCAACCTCAGCTTCCTATTAGGAAGCAACACGGACATTCTATTCGCCACCATCATCACCCAAGCAGACATTCTAGCGAGTCTAGCATGACTACTAGCGAGAGCGACATCAGCACCACCTCACTTCCGCCACCGCACAGGTCTTCCCTCCCTCCACCACCGCCAGCCCGCCGCAGGCCCGCGTCCCCTGTTGTTTCTGAGCCTCCGGCCAGTTTGGGCCCTCCCCCGCTGCCTGTCAGACGTTCCACTTTTGCGCAACCCGAAGAGGTTCCCCAGAGTCCCCCTCCGCGCCTTCCCATACGACCCGTCTACATTCCGCCCCATGTAGGCGCCCCGGATTCCTCGAATCCCTCTCCAACCGATCGTAAGCCCTTGGGCTCTGCTCGGCTTCCTCCACCGCCAACGCGTACCATTGCTCTCGGTGATAAACTTCCACCACCGCGGCGGCCGCCTTCGCCCACGTCGGATGAGGAGTCAGGAGAGGAGGAGGACTCCAAGATTGTAGACACAATGCCCGACCGCTCTCGCTCCTCACGCCGCCCGCCAATTTTGTCTTTCCGCGACGCCAATATCGAGCCTGACATCCATGTCCACTCACACTCGGGAGCCGCGTCTGTTGCAGGAACAACTGCGGTCGTGGCTCACAACCATCACATCAAGATCTATGACCTCGCCGTGTCCGACGTCCCAGTGTTCACAGTCGACACCAAATATCTCGGCCACAAGGATGTCAAGGTCACGAGCATGGAATTTCGCCCGTCGGCCAAAAAGGCGGATCGTGGGTTCGTGCTTTGGCTCGGCACAAAGGAGGGTCATCTTTTCGAGCTCGACGCGCGCACAGGCGCCTCCGTCGCGTCGAAGCACTCAGCGCACTTACACCCCATTACACACATCTTTCGGTACGGCCGCACCATGGTCACGCTCGACGACTCAGGCAAAGGGCTCATCTTCTCGCCGGACGCGAGCGGGGCAGATATCTCGCTTCAGTATACCCAGCCGCGCGTCGTGCGCGTCGCGGAGAAACAAGAATTTGTGAAGATTCTTGGGGGAAAGCTGTGGACTGCGACAAGGAGCGACTACCAGTTCTCTGGCCCGCTGAAGGTACCCGTCATCCGCGTGTATGACATCTTCGCGCCGGCGAATACGATGAAGGCGGTCGTGCCTACTGAACATGTGGGTGCCGTGAGATCTGCGACGATTATTCCGTCGCTTCCTGGGTTTGTGTACATGAGTCACGAGGGGGGCTGCATATCGGTTTGGGCGCTGGAGACGGAGGATGGCTTCCCACGGTGCCTTGAAGTTATGAGGATCTCAACGTCGGATGTGATGAGCGTGGAGGGCGTCAACGACCGACTGTGGGCGGGCGGACGCGGTGGCATGATCTCGACGTTCGACGTGACACAGAAGCCTTGGGTGGAGACGAATTCCTGGGTAGCGCATCCTGGGCTTCCGGTCTTGACACTGGCGGTGGACCACTATGGGATCGATAAAATTGGACGGCTTTGCGTTGTCAGTATTGGACGGGATGAGCAATTAAGACTTTGGGATGGGCTTCTGGGTTTGGACTGGGTCGGTGAGTTGGGGATCTTGTTCAAGTCTCTGCGCGACAGCATTCTTATGGGATTTCTTTCCGCAGATGATGAACTTTTGAAACAGGAGCACTCCTTCAGCAGACCTCATGATTTGAAAGTTCTCCTCGTATCCTGGAATTGCGACGCTGCACGGCCGGACTCGATGACTGGTGACCCAGCGAACGTCTCTTTCCTCACCGACGTACTTCGCAGCGTGGATTCGCCAGACATTGTTTCTTTCGGTTTCCAGGAAGTCATCGACCTCGAGAGTCGCAAGATGGTTGCTAAGAATATATTCGCAGGCCAGAAGAAGAAGGGCGAGGATGGAGGTTTGTCCGAGAAGGTCACAGGTGCCTACAGGCGATGGTTTGATCGTCTTATCATTGCCATGCGGCAAGCCATGCCGCCCGACGAGCCTTACACGGTCATCCATACGGAGAGCCTCATTGGCCTTTTCTCCTGTATCTTTGTGAAGACTTCGGAGCGCGGACACGTGAGGGATGCGTCCATTACCTCGATCAAGAGGGGAATGGGCGGACGGTACGGCAATAAGGTTGGTTTCGTTCAAATGTAAGTTGTTTCATCGATGCTCATGACAAGTACAGGGTGGCATCGTCTCTCGTTTCGTGATCGAAGATTCGTCCATCTGCCTCATCAACTGCCATCTTGCAGCCGGTCAGAATGCCCTCCGTGCACGCAATGCAGATGTCGCGGCTATTCTGGAGGAGAAGTCTGTCTTCCCGGAAACTCATTTCCCGTTCGCATACGTCGGAGGAGGAGACGGTACAATGGTGTTGGATCACGAGATTGTCTTCGTAGGTTTTCTTGTTTTCTGCCATTATTCACCACCATTTAATGATTGCTGCAGGTCAACGGAGACATGAATTACCGTATCGACCATCGGCGTGACGCGATCGTCGCAGCTATCCGCTCCAACGACCTTTCAAGTCTTCTCCCTCATGACCAGCTTCTTCGCGAGATCAAATTCAACCGCGCATGTCGTTTCCGCGGCTTTTCTGAGGGACCACTCCTATTTGCACCAACCTATAAGTACGACCGGCGCACCGACGATTACGACACTTCTGAGAAACATCGCGCCCCGGCGTGGTGCGACCGCGTCCTGTGGCGCGCCCGTATTCCGCATCGTGTTACGCAGCTCCATTACCAACGATACGAGGTCAACGTATCGGATCATCGCCCAATTTCTGCAGCCTTTGCCGTGACCGTGAAAAGTATCAAGCATGACGTGAGGCAACAAGTTAAGGCGGCCGTACAGGCGGGATGGGTGGAGGAGCAGACTCGTTTGCTTGGTTTGGCCAAACAGTTCTATGTGAGGCAGGCATTGATCTGAGCAGGTTTTTGTGACTTTATCGGACTAGGTGTGTTTTAGTAGCAAATCATTGTAGATCAGCAGCATCGGACTTCATTCACGCAATTTCCTCTTTACTGGACGCCTGTATTACCGTCCCCTCTTTTACCCGCATCGTTATACTACATCCACTGGATAAATACTAGATAAATGGCTAACTTTGATACAGCTCGGGATCGTTTTGCACTCCAATCATCAATGTGTGGCGCGTCATTCACATCTAATCTTATCGCCGCGGCGGTTATGGATTTGTTTGCAATTTGTTGAACTCTGTTGAACTTGAAGTTCCTCCGCGGTTTTCTGGCCCTTCCATAAAGGCATCAACTCAGTTGCCAAAGGCTATCTCGGTGCAGAGGAGAAGGACGTTCTGACAAAAGCGAAATTTGATTGGCGTTGGTCCGACGAGTCTGCACGACATGACTCTTGCTTCCGCACAAGCTGACCTTACCTATTCTGATTCATTCACAATAGTGCATCTGCTGAACGACGATCCGACTGTCCTACCCAAGGTCGAGGACATTGCCCATCGCATGGCCAAAGCCCTCCCCGATGAAATGCAGGATCTTCTCGCATTCTGTGGTGACGCTGCACGTTACTACGGTGAAGTGGGCCGGCATAGCTACGTGCGTCCCACCCCCACTTTGCAGTATGCAAGCCATGCGCTCCAAATCATCGCTGCCAACGTTGCCGGAGGACAAAAGGTCTTTTTCAGCCCTAGATCACAGCAAAGGCCGACCACAGAAATAGGTCTATGGTCTGATATGTTCATGTCGTAGCGTATCTAAGTTGGCGATATCGAGCTGTGTGACACGATGCGGTGCTGGCGCGCCACACTGGCGCCACAGGGCACGATTGTACCATATACCAGCAGAATAGGACATCATTCATGCAATTCACCTTTTCCACACACCTGCAAGTCTTTTTTTCTCCCTCCTTCGCCAGAGGAGGCCAGAGGCATGTAACTTGGATGTAATTCCTTTTCAATGAAATCATCTGACGGCCGTGACGCATTGCCAGAATATGTCAATGTAACACCCTTTCACACCAATTGACCTCTACAGTCCAATCCTAAGTATCGTTTCAAGTCTGCAAGCTTCCAGTTCTGCCCCTCAGTATACCTGGGCGCAGTACTGCCTATTAATAGCGGCCCGTGGATTTGTAATGATTGATACCTAATCTTATCGCCTCAATGGATCAAGTCGGCAATATCGGTTCCTTCGGTTCTCTCACTACAGTGACCCGTGGAATGCTCCGAGGACGAAGTGGCTGAGCAAGCCAACTACTTTAGCAGCTTTATCCTCCATTATGCCGTCCAAGCCAGCCCAGCATCCGGGCTTGATTAGTGTACCACGCTTCACCACTCTTTTGGCTTCGTTGTTCGTTTCTCTCAGTGCAGGGACAAACTATGTGCGTGCCAGCTACCCACTCAAACGCCCTTTACCAGCTAATTTTTCCGTTAGGTCTTTTCAGGTAACTTCTAACATAACAGGCGTGCCATTTTGCTGAACCATGTCTTAGCTTATGCCCCACAGCTGGCGAAGCAGCTTCAAATTACACACACACAGTTGAACATCGTTGGGTTCGCGGGGAATGGTGAGTTTGCTTTAACGGACTATGATGTGCTTGCGTTGATCGAATGGGCAGCGGGCGTTTACAGCAGTGGACCTTTCTGGGGTCGCATCGTCGACCTTAGAGGCCCGCAGATTCTGCTGGTGTCCGCATTTGCCCTCCTTCTCACTGGATACTCTGGGATCCGTTACATCTACGACTCCGGAGTCCCAGAAGCTTCGACTACCGTTTCGACGTTAACATTCAGCCTTCTGGTGTTGTGCAGTTTCATGACTGGCGCAGGTGGAAACGGTGGTTTGACCAGCGCCGTCAACTCGACGGCGAAAACTTTCCCTGACAAGGCGGTGAGACTCTAGGTCACCCTCTTTTTCTCCTTCTAATATTGCTTGCCAGCGCGCGACAGCAACTGGAATAGTGCTATCGGGCTTTGGCCTCTCCGCCTTCCTCTTTTCAACTGTTTCTCGTGTGCAGTTCGCTGGAAACACTTCCTCGTTTATCTTACTCCTAGCTCTCGGTACATCGATACCCATGGTCTTCGGGTTCTTCTTCGTTCGCCCTATACCCCTTCCCCCGATCGACCCTGTGAGCGGCGTGGAGCACGGCGAGAGCAGCGAGAATCCGGAAGAGAGTGAGGAGAATCGGGCTCTACTGGCACAGGCGGTGATCCCAGAGTAAGATCCTTTTTTCTACTGTGAGATCCCTTCTCAAGGCTGGTAATCAGTGCGCCCGTTCGCCTTTCAAGACGCGCTGCGCTCAGCCAGGGCCTCCTACCCAACGTGTACGGTGTTAAGCTCTTCGCCAGCACCGACTTCTGGTTGCTCTTCATTATCCTATCTCTTTGTAAGTCGTCATCCCAGGACGTCTGAATTACTAACTCAACATTCACAGTGAGTGGGACAGGATTGATGTGTACGTTGCCTTCGCGATCACCTCACGACTATCACTGACTTGACGTAGTTATCAACAACGTCGGGTCGATGTCACAGGCTCTTTACGCCAAATCCACCGCTATCTATAACCCGATAGAAGCTGCCCGTTGGCAGGCTGACCAGGTTTCTGCCATCAGCCTGCTTAACTGCGCCGGACGCATCTTCATTGGTATATACCACATAATATGCCGCCCTAATCGCTGTACTCATGTCATACAGGCCTTGTGTCTGACTACGCCAAACTCACCTTCGACCTTCCAAGATCATACTCGCTGGTGATCGCCTCGACGCTCTTCTTCATCTCGCAGATATTGGCTGCGAACATCGACGACATCCAAAACCTGTGGATGGCGAGTACCATGCTCGGTCTAGCACACGGTAGCGTGTTCGCGATCTTCCCCAACGTGTGCATTGAATGGTTCGGCCTGCGTAAGTCGTCTGGCATTCTGATTCGCATCCTTTCCCTCACAGTGACACTCTTTCTTTCACTTGCAGCCCATTTCTCGGAAAACTGGGGATACCTAGGCATATCGCCGATCATTGCAGGCAATCTTTTCTCCGTCGTCTTTGGCCTCACGCTCGACAAGCACGACCAGCGTCCTACAGAGTCGAGTACTGTCTTGGTGAGCGATGCGACGCAATGCGTATTGGGACGCCAGTGCTACGTCGACGCGCTTCACCTCACCACGGGCTCGTGTTTCTTGGCGCTTGTGCTGAGTGTCTGGGCCAGCTGGCGTGATCGCAGAAAGTTGGCGGCGAGTTCGAAGCGACGAAACGAGGCCGTCTGGGAGAACAACGAAGAGTGAATACCTCGACTGGCCGGCTGGCAAATAAGCTGCTTTCTTGTGTGCTTCCTACTCTCCTTTTTTAGTACAGTATATTTAAATTCGCGTAGACCTGTAGAACAGAAACATCACTATCGTTCAATTTATTTATTTCCAGCTTCCCAAGGTGAACAGCAGCGCTCACTCGCTGGCTGAATACCCTGACGCGAATCTATTCAAATCACGTTCAAGGCAAAGGAAGCAGGGACCCACTGCCAATTGCAAGATTAGCAATAGGATGCGCTAACGATGGAGGAGTAGTCTGGAGCGGAACGGTTTGGACACGGGATAGGAAACGCCCTCAATCAAGTTCTAAAGACCAACACTTGCATGAAACCGCTCACCGCAGGGCCAGAATCCTATGAAATTTGAGCTGGACAAGGCGTTCAAAATGTCAGTGAAATATAGAACCGAGGGCGGGCAAGACGAACTTTGCAAGTAGCGTGAGTAAGTAAGAACACAAATGCGATATCTAGAGTCAAGCTGACAATGAGGTCGATGTGGTCGTTGCAAACTTTGATGAAGCTGTGTAGAAGCGCAGTTAGCCAACGAGGTCGACGTTAACCGCAAAGGAAACGCACCTCGTCCGACGTGGACAACGTGGTGCCTGCGATGGGTGGGAGTCGAGGTACGCGATGACATGTCATCTTGACGCTATGTTTGCCTGGCAATGGGCGGGCAGGAAGTCGAGTGTTAGCTTCCTTGATAATGTAGGCGGCATCGAGGAGCATGCCTCTAGGTAGATGAGTGAAATCGAAACTGTTCGAATATCGCAATGGCAGAGGATGCTGGTCAAAATGTCGTCAACAAGCACTGGCGAGTCCAGACGCGAATCCATTCTAGTAAGTTGTGGGCCCAGGGCCAATATCTAAAGTCTCAAGCAAATGGTAGCTGAGCGCTGAGCCCCCAAGCTTGTAGAGTTCTTGAATGAATGCCGTCTCCGGATAGTGCCAGAATCTTTGAGCGATTTGAAGACAGTCGTTCAAAATCCCCGGATGAAAACCGACATATTATTTATTATTACCGCACACGAGACCGACCGGCATTATCCGAGCTCAGCGCCGCCTAGCGGCGCTTGCTTTCTCCTGATCAAGTCCTCTTCCAGTTGGCAACGGTAATAGCAGGTATCTGGTCACTGTTACTTGAATTGATGATTCTTACCCGGAAAGTTTTCATCTGAATAAATGCTATATCTTTGCAGTTGGAAACCTTGCTCTTCGGATCTGCGGTGCGCCACACCATAAAGGAACTGTCGACTCGGAAGATATGCGCCGTCCAGTCAACTTGATACAATGACTCTATGTTATTACGGCGACTGTAATATAGTACCCAGGGGTGTACCGGCTTTAAACTCCGACTGGCCTCGGTGCTGCGCAGATTGTTGCCCGGCTCCTTTACTATAGCGAGGTAATAACAGTATGCATCAATGGGGTAGTGGTAACCTGGGTCGTTGCCATCAGTTTATGCAAAGCGATATGTCGACCCGCCGGGGGTTCGATTCCCTCTTGATGCATAACAAACTGCATAGCAGTAACTTTTTACAGTTTTCGAAATTTCTAGGGCAGGAGGTAGTAGTCGGAGGTACTGGTCATTACGCCGGCGCTCGCCGTCGTTTCCAAGTTGATGCATTGAACGTGATCGACTTCTTCTCCATCGCCATTCTGTAAGCGTGACTTTGGTGCTGGTTGAAAGAGCGGAAGGGTCCGCGAACTCGATGCAGAACGAGGCATATTAGGCAGAAAGAACAGTTCTTTACATACAATGTACATACACAACTCTGTTCCCGCTGGCGCGGACAAAAATGCCGATTCACTTAAAGTTGCGCTCGTATCGAACGAGCCACGTTATGCTCATGGTGTGAGAACGTGCGCGATATCGGATATACCGGTGAATCATCAGTGTGAGGTATACACAGGGATGACGACAAGGCGCTGATGAACGCGTACGCCGAGAACGACTTGAAAGAAAGAAAGAACTTTGTGCGCCACACACCATCAAGCATCCAAATCACCCGTTGACAGGGTTCAAACTTCAGACGATGAAATAGAGTAGAATAGAATATATAGTAGGATAGTGGCATCGTGTGGCGTAGTGTTATACATAATAGACAGTAGATGGAGTAGATTGTAAGTGTAGATTTGACGGCCGGGCGGTCGGACGATGAGTACACGGTAGGAGTGTAACTTGTCATGCAGGGGAGCGTGGGTGTATGCATGGGAGCAGTGCGAACTGCACGCGTATGAGACAGGACGGAATGCGCGGGGGAGGGGAGGGAGCGAGTGAATGTCGTGCTCGAGGGCGTATGCAGGGCCTGCTGGGTGCCCGGCGGAGTCATTGTCCTTCTCATGGCGGTGGACGTCCTGCAAGGAAAGACAATGAAATCAGAAGAATGAACGAATATGTGAGAGAGATTGAATGAAACTGACATCGTATAACCCAGAGAGATCCATACTCATGCTCATCTTCTTTCCCCCTCCCCACGCATCCAAGTCGAAGAGAGCGGTGTCGGCCCATTCCAATGGTACTGCAGCACTGTCCCATCCAGGCACGTCCCCAGGCAGGTCAGCCACATACGCGCCCGTGCGCATCTCCGGCCGTACGTCTTTGACAACAGCAGTGGCAGTAGCAGCTTGATACCCCTGTCCTTGTCCCTGTCCTTGTCCTTGAAGTGCCGCAGTTGTCGGCGAGACATGTACGAGATTCGGGTCTACAAGCCTCAAAGACAAAGAGGAAGCCAGCGAAAAGTCGGACTGGAACATGGTGATGCGGCTGGGGCGCCGTGCGAGGTCGTCTCGGGTGACAAGAATGGTGTCTGGCGACGCGAAGCCGCTGAGAATGGTGGAGGATGGGACTGGGACGCGCGGGGCGCCTGGGGGACAGGAGGAGGAGCGCCGCTGGCCGAGATACGATTGGGGTTCTAGTTGTGGTGGAATGATAGCGGGAGTGGAAGCAGACAAGGACGTCGCAGAGTCCGGCGTGGTATATACATGCGTTGCGATGGTGTCAAGACCTTTGTACGGTGCGCTTCCTCGAGCAACTCTGCGCAGCTCAGAAGGAGTCGACCCAGGAATCTCATCCTCCTCAACGTCCCCCCTCTTCTTCCTCTTCGTGAAGAGCGGGACTCCTGGCGCAGGTGTATACCGATACCCAGGATACGCCTTCAAGTGCCTCTTTTTCTCCTGATCCGCCATGTCGACCCAAGGTGCTTTGTCCGCGTTCGACATGAGGCGCCAGACGCTTCCCGCGATGCGAGAAATGTTCCGATGGTCATTCTCGACGTCTTCTGGGACTTTCTTCTGACGCACGAAGTCACAGCGGAAGAGAATGAAAGCGTTGCGAGGCCGCGGGACGTGCCCCTCAGGTTGCTTGCGTGCGTGCGATTTTTTGGTTGGGTCAGGGGGATGATAGGTCGGATGGGGGATCGCGTTCCGGCTTAATGCACCGCGCGCAAGAGCATCAGTAGCCTGCGGAGGTACTTCGGGGGAAGACATGGCCCCGGAGGTGAGGGGACGAGAAGGCAGTGCCGCGATGCTTGACCAACGATGGTGGTGGTCAGTGGAAGAAAGGAGATCCCTTTGTTCGATTTCAACACGTTTTTTTCTTTCATTGGAAGATAAAAGGGGTCCTGGAAAGTTGACCATGCCAAACATGAATGAATGGTTTTTTTCGCTCACCTGTCGCATCAAGTCCTTGATTTGACTTGTGTGTAGCAACCCAGCAAGATCGTGGTGTATGGAAGCACACCTCAATTGCAAGCTCAAGACTAAAGTGTACTTAAGAAAGAACAATGAAGTCAGAAGAATGTGTGAAATTCAATTTTGTTTGTTGTACGCTTGAATCCGATGGAATGTTACGGCGTGCTTGACCCCAATCTATGCCTTGAAGTACCCGATTTTAGCACAGATAGGTCTTCGTAAGGAAGTCGAGATGAGGACTAAGGATGGACGAAGGAACCGGAACCGGAGACGGAATCGGGAGCGGAGACGGAATCGGAATCGGAAATGAAACGCGTTGACCAAGGTTGACCATCGATTCGACAACCCAAGTTCAACAGCCCAGCTAATCTCGGTGCCCTTGTGCGAGGGTTTAGGCAGCGAATTTACAACCTGCTACCGGAATGGTTTCGCGTCTGGGCTTGCCAGTGCTTGTGGACGACATTTTGATCAGTATCCTCTGCCATTGCGACATTCCAACAGTTCTCAATGCGTGTTTGGTGAGCCTGCATAGACTCGCTTAAATTCCTCTATAGTTCAGATTAATCTCAATCGTTCGATTTCATACAGGTCAGCCACAGATTCTATACCCTGGCGACCTCCAAGGCTGTTTGGCTCGTCCTTCTGGCAGATCTTCACAGACGCGGATTCATCGACCTGCCACCGGATCAGTCTCTGAACCAGCTCTCTACGCAAGGGCTAGTTGATCTCGTCAAGCGCGCTGTCTTGGGTCCGAAGTCCTGGCTGACACCAGACTCTACTACTCCTGTCGCAGCTGCACGGCAGATAATTCTCAACGCTGATTTCTCCGACACGGCACCTCTCACCGAGGACCACCGAAGGAACCAGCAAATCTTGCTCCAAGGCGGAAACTATCTCCTATTCCGGTACGACGATCCTGGGACTTTCAGGAGTCACTTCGAGTGCAGGGATGTTAGAGCAGATAGACGGATATGGGAGTATGAAGGTCACCCTGACCGCTGGTCAGGTTGCACGGTTCAGAGTTTTGCTGCCGAAATTATCGACGAGGGTAATACTGCCAATCTTCTGCTTGGGATTCAAACATCGGATTCCTACCCTGGTGAAAAGTGGGAGACACTTCGAGCCTCTCTGCGCACCATTTTGATGTTTGATGGTCTTTTCTACAGTTTTCTCGAAGTCGTTAAGCTGGATCTGTCCTCGGGTTCGTCGACGTCTCTGCTGCTTGAGAAAGCGCCAGAATCAAGAGATATATTCCCTTTTTTCCGTATGGAAGTTCAGAGCGATTTTGGCCTTGCATGGATGCGCTCTTGCGGCATGGTTCTGGTTGTACAGATATCCACTGCATGTGTCTCGACTTTTCGAATGGTAGGCCTTCACCTGCCGACCGTCAATCTCCGCTGATGGATTTGGCGAGTAGTCTTCGCCATACGGGGCTCCAAGCAGCGAAGGCTTGTGTCTTGTGTCGGGATATGTTCTTGCAACTAAGGAAATCGGACGCGAATCCAACCAGCCAGGAGTAGAGCTAGTCGTGTGGCACGCAACCAATCTGGTCTCATGCAGAAGCACCCATTCCGACCCTGTCAATGTCGATACCATCGAATCCGGCGCCACCTTGAAATTTCCCATCGCGCATCTTGATTCATATGTCACATCTATCTTAGCTCTCGACATATTCCCTTCCCCAATCGCCGATGACCGCTCCATCTTATGGATCCACTCCGTGATGCGAAAGTACCCTGAATGCTTTGAGCCCCCGATCGTTCAAATCAGCAAATACCGAATTATTCACTCTGCGTCGCAGCCTCTTTCCATCGTCCCCCTCTCCTCGTCGGAATATACTGGCGTGGACTGCTATATTTGGCGCCAATGGTGCAGACATCTGGCCCTTTCTGGCTTTAGGAAGATGAATCGCTGGTATCTGACTGGGCTCTCTGGCCCGGCAGAGGATGTTGTGATATCTCCCACTGGACGGGTTACGAAGCTATCATTGCCCAACGCGGGACAGCACGTCCACATCTCACCTTTCAGCAATGCATTGACCTACTCCACCGCGAAGGAAATCATCATACAGTACTATGACTGATAGTGCCGTGTTCGTATGACATTTCACAATGCGCAGCGTCAGGAAATAAGCAAAATGGACACCCTCATGCAACGAAACATGTGGGCCCTCCTCGTCATGCCAGCCGTCTGGATGCCCTAGTTCATGTTCCTGTTTATCGCCTCCATCCTCTCCTTGTCTGGCGCACGGCAGACCCCGAGGAACATGACCTTCTCCGTGGGTGCATCGTTCCGACTTAGCCGCACATTGCGGCGACTGGTGCGTTAGTCGTGGCCATGCAAATCGTGGAAACTGCGCGGCGTGCCTGTGGCGATCTGCGGCTCAGTAGTCGACGTGGCATGGGTATCCTGAGCGGCGGCATGGCAGCCTAGAATTTAGAAAAGTTGGAGACAAAGACAGCGAAACGTACGACAGACTGAGGGACCTTGAGAGCCATTCTACCAGATTATGAGGATGTACAAGTAGTTGAGAGACGTGGGGCCTTGAGGAACGAGGCAGAACCGTCACCCGTGAGGTTGCCGTGCGGCGGCCGTGCGTCAAGTAAACACGTTGTCCAAAAGGAGCAAATGCCAAACATCATCATCGCTAACAATTCCAACTCAGCGACGAATGCCCAAGTACAATTGGTCGCCCTGAAAACTCGAGGAAGAAGCAGTACTTGAGAGGATCAGCAAGTGGTATATCTACCTCGCGCCACGTATTCAGCGGCCAGAACTTGCTGCGCACTCGGATCGCTTTCCCTTGTCAATATACTATCCTGCTGACTCGTCGTGACCGCCGCCGGAGATCTCATATCACAAAGTCAAGGTGAAAGCCATATCTTCACTGATCTCTTTCATCAGCGTCTCCGATTAACCTTGAGGCTCGAAGCGCTCAAATCTGGGCACGATGCTCGAGCTCATGGTCAACTCTCGCTTTTTCCAAGCTTCTCATAACCTCTGTGCGGCATGTCTCTCGTGGTCCCAGGATTCCCAGTCCACTCTCTGTAATGACATCCCCTGTTGACCTGACACCGATCGACAAATATCTCTTCCCTCGATATGCTCTGGCATCCTATTGGAATGGCATGCTACATTCAAACGAATTACACTACGCCGACCTGCTTGCCGGCTCCTTCGTGCACAAGCTCTTCTTTGTCAAGGCAAAATCGGGCGCGCAGCACGAATACATCATGGCCGAGATCCACAACCGCCTTGGCGTCGAGCCCAGCGTTCGGTTCCTGCGGCTCGAGCGGTCCTGTAGCTATCACAAGACGCTGAGGAATGCGGAGCGCCAAGCACACCGCTCGCCAAAGAGGCGCGATTCCACTGCACAGGCCGTACTGGACGCCATCTCAGACGCCAGTAGCGACATCTGGAAGCCACGCACGCACGATGCGGTGGACACCATCAGGGAGTGCCCCGACTGGGTCCAGAATAACATTGTCTACACTATCACTTTCCCCAACGACACACATGCCCCGTCGCTCAAGGATCTCGCCTCTGCTGCCTATGTCACAACCAAATTTGACGAAAGGTACTCGCTGCTTTTTCGGCAGTGTTACTGGTGGGCGGACACGCTCGTGGCGACCATCGAATCCTCCATCGGGGAGGAGTACACATTCAGTGACAAGCCCACGGAGAAGCGATACGATTGTAGCGGCTCGTTTCGATACAAGGGGATCAAGATCCCCATATACACCCGCAATCGTGCCAACGTCAAGCACCTGAAATCTCGCTTCGACGCACAGAAGGCTTACTATGTGCGTGTGTTACTTGCACTTGACTTTCTACTTGATGAGCTTTTGTCAGGTGGACCTTGCAAAGAGGACAGCCGACCAGAATGTGTGTGTCGAGACGGATGAAGTAGAGCGAAGAGAGCGGGTCAGGATCCAGGCTGAACAGGATGATGAGCCGGCAAGGACAAAGTGGTGGAGGGCCTTTTGGCCGCGTCGCAAGGTTCCCAGTCTACATACTCGCCTTCATAAGCAGTTTTCGCCCGCACCTCTGCAGGCTACTCTCACATACTGCTTCCTTGCTTCATTACCATGCCCGTTTATACTATAGCTGCCGCCTTGCGCCACCGACGCCCTTCGTAAAGCTCTCCCCAGACAAGTGTTGTGGAGCGACTCGTGATTCGTGAAGAAAGTGATTAAATATATAATATAGTTCGTTCAAGTACGGATATACAGACGAAAAACAAACCAGCGAGGGATGAGGCAACAGAAGGAAGGAATGGTGAGTTGCTCGTCAGCACGAGAGGTCTGCGTTCCAGAGTCCAGGATATATGACCCCATTCCGGTGGGGTCGAGTCGAAAGAGTAAGTAAACCAAATTTTGTACAAACCCGATTGAGAAGATGAGTGAAAAATTTAGTGGCTCGCCACTGCCAGCGCCTGTCCCAAATAGTCGTCCAAAATCTACCACAGACATACGTCAGATACGGCTGGAGCACAGAAGAGAAAGAAGATGCAAAATACCTTGTCCATCTCTTCAAGCTGCTTGAACGTTGGGGCATAGATATCCCTCACTTGTGGATGCAAAGCGGCGAGATCCATCGGCCGACCAAAGAGAAGTTCGTCTGCTGGATGCAACGGGGGAAGAGGAACCCTGGGCTTCGCGTCCTTGTACTCGATGATCGTCAACATGTGCTCGACGCCGAAGTCATCCTTTGGAATGAGAGGCCGCGCCTGCTGCTGGGGTTTGGGGGTAGGAGCCGAGCGTGGGCTGTCGTCGGAAAGGTCTGCATGATGCGTCTCGGGCGTGGCATAGCCCGAGAAGTCCGACATAACGGAAGCAATGGAGGGATGACGACGACTGCTGCTAGTCGGCTTCGCCGTCGGTGTCGTCGTCCCAGGTCGCGACTTGTCACTGGTCCCTGTGGCGGATGCTGCACGCGGCAACGTCTGCGAAAGGTCGGTGGGGGTCTTTGATGTCGACCCAGCCGACCCTGGAGGGCTCAGGGACCGGGCACCTGAACGACGATCGCCTGCAGCATCATCAAGGGAATAATCCGAAAGCGAGCGTGAACGTCTTGAGGAGTCCACACTCGACAATGATGCTAGATCTCTCTCTTTCGACTTGCCGCTCTTGATCTTACTCAGCACGCGGTTAAGCTTCTCGCCGACCACATCCTTACGCCCCAACACGCCCTCCAGAAGATCATTCCTGTTCGCTGAGTTGCTCTCGCGAAGCTCCTCTTCGACGATGTCACTGATATCGTAGGTCTCGCCATCGGTATCAACGTAAGAATACCGCATACGATCGTTGACATCGTAGCGCGAGCTCCGGAGCATCGCATTGCCTGGGAGCAGGACGTCCATTCCGCGGACCGAATTGGTTTGTGCAGACAGAATGGCACGCTGGTTGGCGCGAGTGGCCTCCCGCTGGCGAGCAATGATTTCTTGACGAGAAGGCTTGTGCTCATGCAACGACGGGCTGGCAAGAGGATCCGACAGGCTGGCGCTAGATGCCGAATCACGGTGTAGCTGATGCAGCGCAAGCTCGTCCAGAGGAGCAGAAATGCGATGGCGGTAGGTGGAGTTGCGATATGAAATGGCACGGCGAAGAATGAAGACTGGGTCGTCCTGGTTGACATCGTCGATAGAGCCAAGGATAAGGGTAGAATCCACGGAACGCCGCTTGCTCGTAGGCGTTGGGCGTTCTGCAGCCTTCAATGACGGAGGCCGGGGGAATGCCTCAATAACCCTACTTGATGGTGCCAGCTCACGCTCTGTAGTAGCAATATAAGTACACGGAATTCGAAATATAAGCAGATAGAAAACGCACCCTGAGACCCGGTGTCAACCACCAGCCCGTATCGGACGCGTGTCGAGCTTCTCCGTTTCGTAGATTTATCTTCGATCTCGTCCCCGCCGTCCACTACTCCCTCCGAAATACCAAATCGCTCAAGGCCGATCTCAATGACTTCCGCCACCGTGGCGTTTTTCGGGAACACAAAGACCTTGCGACGCAGTGTGGGCGAGACAGTTGGCACCATTGCAGCATCGGCCTCGCGCAGCGTGTCCTTGAAGACAATCGCCTCCGTCAGAGGATGGAAAATCATGTCGTCTGGAAGATCGTCGGGGTATATGATGAGCTGAAGCGTGAACCTAAACGATGGCGAGGTGAAGCGCTCAGGAGTAACATTGCTGGTCGACACGGCGAGGTATTGTGGCCTGCCTGGAGAGTCCCCGAAGGACGAGTCCGCGATTAATGTCTCATCGGCCTCCTCACCGTGTCCGATGACACTCTCCTCCGCCAGGTTATCGCCTTTCCTGTTGAGGTAAAACTTCACAGCAGAGTCGTCTGTGAAGTCGTTCATCGGCAGCTTCTTGATTGCTGGATGCATCGACAAGTTGCTCGCGATGGAGCTGATACTCCCCACACTGCTCCTCTTCACTTTGGGCATCTCCATCGCCTCCACAACAAGGTGTTCAAACACAACAAGCGGCTTCTCATCCGGGCGCAGCACCGCCGACGCCCCGCCCTCGACCTGCTTCACAGTCAGGTAGTACTCGCTTTCCTCATCCCCGTTTGACAGCCTGAACCGCTGCGTGGCCTGGCGGATGAGTTCTGACGAGGTCGTCGAGGAGTTGAGCAGCACAGTCTTAAACGTCGCTTCAGTCTGCAAGTTTTTGCCCGCGAAGACGCGGATGACACTGAGCTCGGGGACGCCGGGGCCGTCCATAATAGACTGCGTGAGGATGAGCGACCCGGGACGGGGCTTGCTGACGGGGGGTCCAAGGCTGGGGCTGTTGTAGGAACTGGGGCCATTGTTGGGCATGACCACGGGCGCGGACTGCATACCGTAAGACGGCTGAGCTTCGGGAGGCGAAGAGGGTGACCGGTTGAGATACTGTTGCTGGTAGAGAGCTTGTTGCTGCTGATCGCGTTGGCGGAGCTGCGAAGCATGTGCAGACACCTGTGCGGGTGGTCGCTCAGGAGTGTGTGGCTGGTCGGACGACCCGCGAATGCCTTGGGATTGCTGTTGTTGTAGGGCTGTCGCCGTCGTCGGTGAGGCAACTGATTCCACGGTGGACGGCCTGTGGCCGGAGCGGCTGGAGTCCTCCGACGCACGTCCCATGAGGTCCCCGCTCTCCTGAGACCCGATCGACGCATTTTTCTCCTTCTTGTCCTTTTTCCGTCCGAATAATCCCCCAAACACTCCCTTCTTTTTCTTCCCGCCGTCATCGTCTGAATGATCACGCTCCTTGCGCAACTTCCCACCCTGAGGAGGCCTCACGAGGCTCGCAGAGCTGACCGGCGGCGCCATCTTTTCCTTACCTTTAACCCTTCTTCTCGAATCGTCCGACACCTCATCATCCCTCGCCCTCTCCTGCTGCTTCTCAATGACCTCACTGGGCAAGTACGGTTTTCCCTCATCACCACGCGCGATGTTGGGCGTGACTGTCAGCTTACGCGTCTCAGTGACCTCGGCGGGATCAACCTGCATGCGTTCCCGAGAATTCGATGCACGGAGCGTCTGGACCGGCGCGTGTTGTTGTTGCTGCTGCTGCTGAATCTTTGCCGCAATTTCCCTCTGCTGCTGTATAGCCTGTTCCTGCCTCTGCTGCTGCTCACGCGCAGCCCCCGCCTGCAACGCAGAGGGAATTGCAGACACCTGCGCCTGCAGTTGCAACTGCCGCGCCTGTATCTCCTCCACCACGCTGTCATCCCAGTCCATTCCATCGTCCGGCTCCATCCCCGCGGGTCCGCCTTCCTCTGCCCGCTTCTGCGCCATGAGCTCGTGCGCCAGATCCGCGTCCTCACCCTCATACTCCTCGTCGTCCCAGTCGGAATCTGGAATGTCCTCCTCTTCTTCCTCCCTCCATATCGCAGGGAGATACCGGTGCACAGGGAATGACGCCCTGAAGTGGACGTTCCTGCCTTGCGTGCGCGACCCGTCGCGGGGAAGCGGCGACGAGGTGTGGTTGGAGCCGGCGCGTGAATTGAGATTGTTGCGGAGGCGGTCCTGGGACGCGTGCAAGTTTTCGTTCAGCTCTGCCTGCGTTGCAGATGCGAGCTAAAAAGCAGTGCTCGTCAATACACGTCGAATAGATAATTCGGCGCACTCACGTCGACGTTGCGATGTTTATTGAGCCGCGCAAGGCGCTCAAATGGGGTCTCAATGTTTTCTGCGGGTATATAGCCGACTTCTTGAGTCTTCAGAACACGCACAAGCCACCAATAGCTGTTGCTGTCGTCCATCAAAAACAAGCTGTCGCCCTTGACGACATTTGCCTGGCCCTCCACGGTAGCAGCAAAACTGTGAAGCGAGTACACCAAATCAAAGTCGATAGATTCATTGGGTATGGAGAGGGCTGAAGAGCCGTCGTCGTCGATGTAGTCCTCCTGGTCTTCGCCCTCTGAATCATCCTCCATAACGGACGTCTCCTCGTCGTCCGTGAATGTCGCTGAAGCTGCATCCGCGTGCGCATGCAGATGGGTATGATCATCCTGATGAATCCGCTCCCGCAAATCGTAGGTGTCCTGACGCCCTCGTCTAGTATCAACCTGCATGCTCATGGAAGATTACTGAGCCAACAGGGAGCCGTCAAGTTGAAGTTTGATGAACGAATATCAATAGAAAGCAGGTTTCAGAGCAGCAATAGCAATAGCATGGGCTAGAGCTGGGAAAACGAGAGATTTGAGGACGAAGGAATGTAAACCTGTTGTGGCCTGTAAAGAGAATGAGTGTTGATGCATGTTTGGGACAGAAGCCAGACTCGAAGCCCTTCAACCCTTCCTTGAGCTTGGGCAAATAATTTCTACAGACTTGACATAGATACGCGAATGGGCGAATCGTGAACTAATATTGGGCGCCAGCAAGCGATCATTCTTCTCGTCGCCGTGTGACTGCTCTCGCTGGACAATTTGACTCGGGTACTCAACCCTCAATTCTATACAGGCGGTTGTTTCACACCTGGTCACACGTTGTGGATTTTCGGATGCGCTCTTTGTCGCTGGCTTCGATTCTCAAACCCTGGACCATCTGGCGGGCGGCCGTCTAAGTTGGCACGGTCTTTGCGCATGCTTCACTGGCAGAGCCCTGGACCTGAGGTTTGCATGCGCCTCGTAATTAACATTTGCCATTGGAATCTCGTCCCAGCCTTTGAATTGTTCTGCACCGCGAGGCGTTCTCCTAAATGAAGAACACGCACACGCCGCATGGCCATCGGCGTCCAAAGTCTTATTAAGACGACTCTGCCCAGATTGGTGCTCTTTCCCCTCTACGCTCCGCTTCATCGCTTTGTTCCCAACGGGCTCACGCGTGAGTTGATTTGCGATACCATTGAAATGTTTATATTTCCAAAATCTAAGGCATGTCCCCTGCCGTGGCCGTATGTCCCATGTTTCTGATACTACTCGCCATTCGATACAGAGTCACGATACAAATGGTAACAAAGCTCCAGCTCTACCGGTATATACGCGCATCTCTAGGGCGTTCTCAAATGCTTCGTTTGTACGCCATTCTTCATATGCACAGGTAGGGCCGAGCGTCATGAAATGTTGCCTGGACAGCGTCGCCCCGAGAGTCTCCACTCTAATTCCGATACGACACCACTTCTACATCCAACAAAAGAGGAGTCTTCAGAGCCGAAGGTGCTGGCGCCATCGGTTCACAGACGACTCTCCAGGGCCATGTCTTCTTCATTTGTCGGTTAAGATTTTCAAGCGTTTCGAACTTAGCTCATTAGAGTCCTCCGCACAGCGTCGCCCTGTCAGTCTATACTCAAAGTCGAGCAGCGACTCTCCCGCAGAGCCTCGCCAAAAGACATTTGGACAGCGTCGACCCATCAGTCTGTATTTTGCACCCGGAAGTAGTGCGGCACCGCCTACACAGCCAGAGTCTGCGTCCAAGTCCAAGGTGTGAACGATTTCGAGTCTTCGTAGCACGGTTGTTGTACATGGATGTGACACACCGTTTATTTGACAGGCTGAAATGTTAGAGGACGAAAACCAGGCATGGGGCCCCTCACCGTAGCGTAGCGCTAGGCCTCATCAGCGACCGTGGTGAGTCGTACATAGGAGTGAAGGTTCTGCCACCGTATTGAGGAAGACATCGACCGCGATTCAGGATCCGTTGTCTGATATGTACTTGTACTACCAAGATTTGCCACCCGATAATCGCTTTTTTCACGATTTGAAGGCTTTGAAGGACAAGAGGTTGATGCGGAATTCAGAATGACTCGTAGCGAAGAATTCACGATAAGCCTTTCCTCAGATGGATATTGGAGGTTGAGGCTGTCGGGACATGTGGTGAGCTCTGAGCTCTATCGAGTCACTTCAAGTTCCAGGGACGCGGCTGCCTGCAGTTGGTCGCTGACAGGCCACGTGAAACTTGTGCCAAGACCAGTGCGCCGAGCGCCCATTATGCCTAAAATGGTATTCGTCGGTCCCGCCGTTTCCATTCATGGACAGATTGATTGCGATCAACGTACCTGACAGCACTTGACTGATTCCGAATTCGACCTTCAATTTCAAACCACGACGACTCAGGCTGCTATAAAGGCCTGGTCTCCTGTCAACACAAATCCCCATCTCCAATCATGCGGCAGACTCCCGAGGCTGAAGCCTTTATAACGCGTATCATCTCCTTGCCCAAAGGCCCTGGAATCAGTCTTGACGAAACCTTGCAACCCTCCCTCGATGACGAATCGGAACTCAGGAAACTCTTTGCGACTGACAAGAATAACACTAGGTTGAACGATCCTCTCGTGGGCCTCGTTGATATATTCGATGCTCCCGCCGACATCCGTACCACCCGGGCACGCGTCGTGAAGGACGATCAAGATCTCTCTGCCAAGTATGTCATGCCACTCTCCGAAATCAACAGGAGGAAGGAAGGCGCCGCAAGTATGGTCAACGATCTTGAGGAATTCCAAAAAAACTGGTCCATTTTTACCGAGGGATCTCTATCTCAATTGCTGGACTGGAACAACGTCGTGGCTGCAGGCGGCGCTGTGCTGGCATGCCTTGCCCCACTATCTGATGCTGCTAAAGAATCAAAGCGATCGATCAGAAAGTACTACCATGCGGCTGCATACCCTTCTTCCGATGTCGATCTTTTCCTCTGGGGAATGAACGAGGAGCAGGTTAGTTTCCTTCGAATGACCGTGACCGGGAACTAATCGCATGTTCGGCGAATAGGCAGAGAAGAAAATCATTCAGATTTACGAAGCAGTTCGTGATTCCGTTCCTTGGGACGTGACTTGTGTTCGAACCAAACACACCGTTTCGATTCATTGTGAGCCGACGACTTTAGATGATGACCTGAGCTGATGACATTTTCGCCAGCGCAATATCCATACCGTTCCGTTCAGATCGTCTTGCGATTGTACAGCTCTCCAGCAGAGATCTTGGCTGGATTTGACATTGATGCGCCATGCTGTCTTTATAATGGCAAGTCCCGAGCTCTCTGAAACACTCCTGCCAGTAACCGAAGGAACTAGGTCAACGAGTTCTCGCCAATCCGCGCGCGATTGTCGCCATGATGCGCCAGGCTAACACGGTCGATATGACCAGAAGGTCCCCCTCGTATGAAGTCAGGCTTGCCAAGTACTCCAGCCGGGCTTTCGAAGTGTACGTCCCAACGCTGGAACGCGATAACGTCGATCCCACCGTAGGTCCTCAAATGCTCCCGTCACTCCACTTTCTGATCGTGGCTTCCAGATCTACGAGCGTTCTATCGCGCGCATAGAAGGCCTTGCTCGTCTTCTGGTTCTGGAAAAGCTTGCTGATACAGACATTCGCTTCAACTTCATGGAATCCCGAAGGTCTCTCCGTGGTAGACCCAACCCTCTGAGCCGGTACTACAAGCGTAAGAGCAAGTACAAGGGCGACTTAAAGACAGACACTTCCATCGGGGGCCTGGAAATGAACGACTACGACGTGGCAACTCTCCATATACCTTATGGGCCTGGATGGGATGCCCATCGAATCGACAAGCTCGTATACCAAACGGCAAGTCAATTACAGTTTTTTAACGAGTTCCATGTCTGACATCCCAATCTCGCAGGATCTGGGCATGAATTGTATGATTCTCGTCATCCCTGTTGGAGGTGCTTGCTAACAATATTTTCCAGCTCCATTCAACCCCAAAAATAAGGATCGTCGGCTTCATCGTCACCCAGCCTTCTTCGGCACCATGGCAGAGTGCCTTGAGGATTGTTGTGAAGTATGGCCATCGCTTCATCGGGTGGGGACGTCTGTTGATATATCAACCAGTTCTGCCCAGAACCCATAGATGCCGACGAGCGAAAACTTCAAGAAGAGGAGGACGACACACACATCCGAGGCCGCATTTCGTGCGTGATTCGCAGTTATATATTACCATAGACTTCTCAATGCCTTCAGCCAGGTTCATTAAGGAAGATCCTGGACGCCAGAGCATTACCGGGAGCTTCAATCCCATCGACGTTGGGGAATGGAGTGCCCAAGTGTACATCGGTGAAACGGAGCACTTCTTCGCCGCCATCATCGCTCGGGACTCCGATGCGATCAGCAAATTGATCAAGGACGAAATCGACGTCAATCGTAGGGATCACGTCGGTCGAACTGCACTTCATGTCGCCATCATCACTGGTGCACCGGAAATCGCATGTCTCCTCATTGACGCCGATGCGAGGATCACCGCCAGGCTTGTTGACGGGCGAAGTGCACTTCACTTGGCTGCGCAGTATGGCTATCCTCAGGTCATTCGCAAGCTCTTCGAGAAGAGTGAGAGCAACAAGGCTACTGCAGGTGTTGTACCCGAAGATGAGGGCGCTGTTCCGGCCGCGGTCCGTAATTCGTCGGAAGATGATTGGACTTCTGCGGATGATGGAGTGATTTCTTTGGACTCGGACGAGGACTTTGGTGGGGACGGCGAGGAGGATGATGTGGATCAAGACGAGGACGAGGACGAGGAGGACGAAGACGGCAGCGAAGGCGGAGGACAACGAACCCGCAAGACAGTTCGACGGACACGCAATCAGACGGAGAGTGCTGAAGAAGAGGCGAAGGAGGCTTCAGATTTCCTTGAGGACTCAACCGACGAACCTGATATTCTGGATGTCAATCTGGCGGACTGGGACCTCGGATTCACCCCTTTGGCTCATGCAGTGATGACCGGCTCTCTTGCTGTCATAGAAGAACTCCTGAAGAAGGGTGCCGATGTAACTCTCGTGAACACCGCCCGTAATACTGCGTTCCACCCTCTCACGCTGACTATATTGAGGGAAGACGAGGACGAGGCCTGCAAGATCCTCGAACGACTGGTTGCGGCTGGCGCATCGGCCTCCACAGCAGATGACGCAATGCGAACTATCTTCCATCGCGCGGTTGCTGCCGACAAGGTAAAACTCGTCTCGACGATATTGAAATGCGATCCAAACGCGGCGTCCGTTCTTGATTGTCCTTCGTTCAGCTGGAGCTCGATTATCTTTCCTGTCCTCACTGCCATCGACAAGCGCAGCTATTCCATGGTCGCCACTCTTCTTGCCCATGGCGTCAAGACCGCATTTGTGGAAGAGGATGTCACGAGGCCCCTAGAAGCACTGTAAGCAACGAATTCCCTCTTCGTAGCCAGTTGCTTAACTCGCAGTAGGCCTCAGAAGAACCGCACACAGCTCTTGCATTATGTGTCCAACGAGGTCACGAATGATGTATTCTGGCCTCTCGAAGCTGCTCTCGCCCAACACGACGACATCGCCCAACTTCTCATTGCCCTGGATGTTGAGTTCAATATCGGGCTGCGCCAGTCTCTTCAACCATCCACTGATACTCTTGGACGAAGGAGCATCCTCGACTGGGTTCGGTTCGGAATTGCCTTCTTGTCGAATAAAATCTCCCCGGATAACGAGTTGGACAATTCCTCACTACCAGATGCTGCTACTGGTTGGAAGAAGTACCTCGCAGATCTTATCAGGGATCACAAGGCCAACACCGCAAAAGTAACAGCTCAGCTGAACCAAGGTAGTCGCGACGAAACTCTTCGGAAATATGAAGACAGTCGCAAATACCTCGTCGACATCGAACGCGTGCTTGTTGACCGCGGGGCCAAGTCTTGGAATGAGATCTACCCCGAGAAGCCCTCTGAAGCAAACAAAACTGACGGCGGATCGCAAGGAGATGACCAGCAGAACGTGAACTCTCTCACATACTCGTTCCTGAGCAATTACTACTATTCGGGCAACAATGTTCCGAATCACGTTCGCCCTCTCTACGACGAACTCTACGAAGCGTGTTTTGCTGGCGATAACAAGAAGATCGAAAACCTTTGTCTCCCTCACGAGGAGTCCGAAGGCACCACTCCTCTCAACATATTCATCCAGGTTGCTTTCGAAAATCAGAGTTGGAGGGACCAAACAGGTGAGTGACAATGTTGCACTAATCCACTGCACTGGGACCGACTTTTGACAGGATACACACCTCTCTTCGCTGCCATTACTGCGCGGCGATGGTCAACCGCGAAGCTGATTATGGCGATCGCTATCGCCCAATATAAACCGACCGACGAGGTCGAGAAATTCAGTACGACGGGTATCAAATTAACCGGTATGACTATGGCAGTCCTCCTGTATGCTAACCTATTGACGCCATTCAAGACGACGACGTCAGCGACGATGGGTCTGAAGACTCCGACGCTTCGGACGATACTGTGGCGCAGCCAGAAGCTACCTTCGTTGACATCGCAAAGCGCCCTTCGGTTGTTGAAGTCGACGTCCACCCGAAACGAATGCTTGATCGTGCAGAAATTTCTTGGCACCACAAGATCAAAGAGAGTGACAAGTGGCTGCATCATAAAGGAAATCTGCTTTACCGAGCAATCCACGACGACGACCTGGAGCTGTTCACCAATGTTTCTAACCTTTACCATGCTTCTGCCATCGCCACACCGATCCAGGAAGACAACTTCATTGCGATTTTGGATTACGACAGAACCGACATGCTGGACCATTTCATCCGCAAGACCGGTCGCGGCATCGTAGTCCAGAAGGACAATTCTGACCAGGATATCACAACACAGAACGATAAAGAGAGGGTGTATCTCGGCCTCTCCGTCCACGGAAAGAAGAGAGCCGATCTGGCGAAGATGAACGATCCCAACGCCCGCGTACAGCCCGTCGACACCCACGGACTGGTCTGGAGGGCCGCAGACAAAGGCGCCAAGGCAATCATAGAGTACCTCGCTGGGGACCGCCCGCTCGAAGCGTATCGACACTACGTTTCTACTAGCGCGGATGACCTCGCTTACGAGCTCCGGCGCATTCCCAACTTCGAGGAGCTCCTTCCCCAGTGGCTCGGATGGACGATATCCAATTTGGGCGACTCGCCTCTCACGGCGGCGATTTTGAGCGGGAGCCTCGATGTGATAAAGGCCTTGTTCGCCAAGAAGGCGAAGCTTATGGCATCTTGTCTGCATGAGAGGTATGTGCAGCCCTTGAATCCGTCACGCTGAGTGCAGTCCGTTCAGACGTCTTCGTTAGTGTCAAGTTCTCTGCGTACAATGCGCTCATGTTAGCGGTGAATGAGGGCTGCGACAAAGATGTCATCGACTTCTTGCTGGCCAAATCGGTTTCGCCGGCCGTCAATGACTCTGTGAGAGGGTAAGAACCGTCCTTTGTCTTGGTATATTGCCATGGCTTACATTCGGAATAGCTGGAACATATATCACATTCTATGCTCGGACAACTCGTTCGAGTTGGTTGAACATCTACTGGCTAAGCTACCTAGAGATGTCAACGAAGCCCTTCTCGCTCAACAGTCGAAGGGACGCTTCAACACCGTGAGTCAACTTTTGTTGGCTTGAACAATCTTCACGCTAATTCGAATTATCTAGCCCCTTCACCTAGGCGTGAAAGAAGGCGCCATCCGCAGCGTGAAACTCATCATCAACTATACAAAATCTACGCTCCTCATGCGCGACATCGACGGATCCACGCCGCTGCATTGCGCCGTGCAACGAGGTTTCGCTGAGATATCAGAGGCCATCATCAGAGCCGTACCTCCGGAGGCTTTGTATATGGAGAATGGCGTGGGCGAGACGCCGTTAGAAATGGCCGCCCTGCAACACAAGCTCGATCTCACACAGAGATTCACAGCCGAGCGCCACAGAAGCGTTACCTCACTCATGATCCACCACGCGGACGACAACCCTGAGCGCATCGAGATATACAGGCTCGAGGTGGAACTCCCGAGGCTGCGTTCCACCATCGATGACCTCACACAAGCCGGGAAGCTGGTTCGAGGCACGAAACTTGCTGACGAATTGGTTCGCTTTGTGGAGATGATGGAAGAGAAGTTGGAGGCCAAGAAGGCGGAAGAAAAAGATAGGGCTTTTGTGAAGGAGGAGTACGCGAGGCACCGCGACAGTTGCAATCGGAAGCACACGCTGGAGGTCGTATCTGAGGCGGTGGCGGCCACTCCAGGACAACGGCTGTTGGTGCATCTTGTCGACGTCCAGCGGTCCGTCCACGGCAATCTGGCCAGATACGCGAAGGAGAAGGAAGGCGAGGAGGAGCGGGATGATGGTGACAGGCTGCGCAAGGAAGAGGACACGGAGACCAAAGAACGTAAGGGAAGTTTGGTGTTGTCGAGGATCAGCATCCGTCCTGACAGTAGCTGATTGCGGGTATTTTGCGGAGACGGACGATAATGTACAACAATGCAACTAGCTACTCACTCACTACTCCAGCATGACTTGGATCTCGTTTATGCTGTTACTTTTATCGGACGAGAATATGTCGGCACCAGATGCCAGAGAATCAATGAGCAATGATAGCTTCGAGGTTCCCAAATTCGGCTCCTGGGCGTTCTGGTGTGAGCAGTCGTTTCTCATAACGAAAAGAGTCCACGGACGCACCTTGCGTATCTCCTCAAGATCATCCTTGAACCCGTCTGCCACAGACGCCATCCAGAACTTCCTAAATTTTTCCTTCATGATCTGCTCTTGTGACTCTTCCTGGACGCCGTCCGATGGGGGTAGGAACGCCGGAATTTCTGTAGGAGGAGGCGAAGGGGAGGGTGATGTACGGCGCACTGGCCGCGTTTTACTCTCTGCTACCGGCTGGCGTGAGCGTGGCGTAGGCGCGGTAGGAACGGTGGGTTCAGGCTCCGACTCCGATTCTGAAGAGTCTGAAGAAGACTCTGAAGACGACGATTCCGACGAAGATTCCTTGGGTTCAGGTAACTTCGTCTGGACGGGTTTTGGTGGTTGCAGCTGCTCTGATTCTGATTCTGAAGACGAGGATGACGAGGAGGAAGAGGACTCCGACGCCGCTCTTCTCTTGCGTTTCCGCACGCGTTTCCTTGGAGCAGGCCTGGCTTGACCTGGAGGCATCGTTGTGGCGTTGCGAGAAAAGATTCGGAGTCGAAAAAAGTCGGCAACACGTGTGTAGACCCCAATTCAAGGTTAGGGTCAAACAATTTTTATCAGATCCTTCACCTCTTTCACTTTGTCTCGTACCTTCACATCCTTATCCTTACACGACATGACAGAGAAGGTTGTTGGAATCTTGGGTAGGTGTACGTCTTTTAGTCAATTCTTCACCTCCGAGGTACTCAAGGTTGCTGTAGGTATTATCATGGATCATTTAGACGATTTCCAAAATTTTATATAGGCGGTGGCCAGTTGGGTCGCATGCTGGGCGCATCAGCATCGCTTCTTAACGTGAAAGTCGTGATTCTGGACGTTGGGGAGACGGGACCTGCGAAACAAGTCCTCGCGCCTGTATCACCAAATCTTGCCCATGTGGACGGCTCGTTTGCGGACCCTGACAAGATTCGGGAACTCGCAGACAAGGTTGATGTCCTGACTGTCGAAATAGAGCATGTCGACGTCAAGTCTCTGGAAAATATCCAGGCTATCTCTCGTCAGACTCCCCTCGCCATTCACCCCAGCCCGTTCACGATCCATACAATCCAGGACAAGTTCAGACAAAAGGAACACCTGGCATCACATGGCTCTCCCATCTCCGAGTTCCTCCCCGTCGACTCGACAGAAGAATCTGTTCGATCTGCCGCTGTACAGCTAGGTCTACCCTTGATGTTGAAGAGCCGTACTTTGGCGTACGATGGCCGGGGAAACTTTGTCGTACGGGACATCTCACAGATTCCTGAAGCCATTTCTGCTCTGGGGAACCGCCCTCTTTACGCCGAGAAGTGGGTTCCTTTCGCCAAAGAAATTGCTGTCATGGTTGTACGGACGGTCGACGGTGAAGTGCAATCGTACCCTGCTGTAGAAACTGTCCACAAAGACAACATTTGCCATCTGGTATTCGCTCCTCTTCGTGGCAGAGATCCTACACTCGCTCAACGCGCGCGCGCCGTCGCTGAAGCTGCAGTGAAGACATTTACGGGAGCTGGAATCTTTGGCGTCGAGTTGTTCCTTATGCAGGATGGTCTGTACCTCCAACATCCTATCTAAAGCGCCACTAATACACCGACTAGGTGGCTTGTACATCAATGAGATCGCTCCCCGCCCGCACAACTCGGGACATTATACGATCGAGGCCTGCGAGACCTCTCAATATGAGAATCACCTTCGCGCCATCCTTGGCCTACCTCTGGGATCCACCGCACTCAAGGTCTCTTCATCCGTCATGCTGAACCTGATCGGCTACTCTTCGTCCTTGGACGAGATAACCGCGATTGCAAACATTGCTCTCGGCGTTCCCGGCGCGGCCGTTCATCTCTATGGGAAGTCCGAGTGCCGCAAAGGCCGCAAAATGGGGCACATCACACTCGTCGCAGAGTCAGATGCCCAACTACGTACACGCCTGCGTCCTCTCCTCGAAGCTCTACCCGGGAGCACACCTGAGGAAATTAACCTGTACGCGCCCGCCGCTCCCACTCCCGGGTCTGGTTTTTCGGACCCGCAGCCCATTGTTGGCATAATTATGGGTTCGGATTCGGACCTACCAGTCATGCTCCCAGCGGCGCGCATCCTCGACAAGTTCCGTATCCCCTACGAGCTCACTATCGTCTCCGCCCACCGCACACCCGATAGGCTTGTCGAGTACGCACGCTCAGCATCCACCCGCGGCCTCCGCACCATCATCGCGGGCGCCGGAGGCGCAGCGCATCTGCCTGGAATGGTCGCGTCAATGACCGCTCTACCCGTCATCGGCGTACCCGTAAAAGGTAGCGTGCTAGACGGCGTGGACTCGCTCCATAGCATAGTACAAATGCCGGTTCGTTTGGCATTTTACTGATCACAGGTCGATGTGCGTTTGACTGACAGTTGTTCTCCCTTAGCGCGGCATCCCAGTGGCTACTGTCGCCATTAACAACAGCACGAACGCAGGTCTGCTTGCTGTGCGCATTCTTGCTGCGGGTATCCCTGCTCTTATCACGGCTATGGATGAGTATTTGGCGGGTCTGGAGAATGAGGTTATGGGTAAGGTGAAAACACTCGAGGAGGTGGGCTGGGAAAAGTACGAGGTAAAGCGTACATGATTAGGCACTCGGACGACAGGGCCCGTTGCATGTCATGTTGTACTTGCAGACAGTTGTTGTACAGTACATAAGTAGGATAATCATTTTCAAACGTAGTTCAGTGCACACCCGATAGAAAGCCGACAGAAACTGTATGTTTCATTACAGCCGAAGTAAGAATTTCCTTGGCTAGACCCTATGCACCCAGGAAGGCACCAACCTTCCTCAAGCCCTGTGCAGTGCTACCCATGCAAGTAGAATCCATAAAGGATGGCCCGCGCGATGGATATCCACTCATAACAACCGCGAAGCGCTATTGGCTTCCCGCGCTCGATGCGAACGCCTGCGACCCCGACGCTCTCACACTCGTACTTCTGCATTCGACCAGCTTCCACAAGGAAACATGGGAACCATCTCTGGAGAAACTACTAACTCTTTCAGCGCAGCCTGGGAGCACCGTGAAGATCCGGGAGGCGTGGGCACTTGACTGTCCAAACCACGGCGAAGCAGGGCACTTGAATGAGCCTACGTTGAACTTGCCAGAATTTCGCAACAACTGTGCGTACAAACTCAGGTCTACGCTTTTCATTGCACTCACGTTGGCGATTCAGTCACTTGCGAGAAGTACGCTATAGCTGCGCATCGATTTCTGTCGGATGGATCGCTTCACGGTGCACGAGTTGACTTTCGGACACGAAACCTGGTGGGGATTGGACATTCATTAGGAGGAAACGCCATGTGAGTTTTTGTTCGTTGGAGCCGGGATACTCACTTACTTGGAATAGGCTCATTCTACAGCACCTCGAACCGCGCATCCCATTCAAGTCGCTCGTAATCGTCGAACCACTCATCAGCCCCGCAGGGCCGCGACACCTCAACAAATTGCGATCCATCCTAGTAAAAGGAGCACACGAAAGGCGAGATGTGTGGCCTGACCGTGGACAGGCAATGGTTGCTCTGAAAAAGCGGGAACGGACGACGAAGTGGGATTCACGCATCACGGACCTCTTCGTCGTGCGTATCTATATATCTTCCTTGGGGGGTCGTATGAATGAACTTGGTGGGACCAGAAACACGCGATCGTACCACATCCTGGGTCGTACAAGACGGAGACTCCGTACCTTGGGGTGACCCTCGCGTGTACCCGAGATCAAGAAGCGGTGAGTACTTAGCTTGATATCTATCCTCGTTGGGGCTGAGTGCTGAGCCCCATCGCAGGCCATGTACCGCGATGCAGATGGACCGACGAAGCCAGTGCAAGATTTGAAAAAGGCGTGCGCCGTCCTTCCGGTGCACCTCGTTCTAGCTGGTGTAAACGACTTTGTGTGGGTAAATCCTCTTGCTTGCACTGCTGTACCAGCCCACCGAACAACCATCACAGACCAGCGAGAGTACACGCAGCAATACTCGACTCGCAGTACGGAGGGAAATACGCGTCTGTACGGAAGATCGAAGGGGTCGGTCATCTGGTACGTCTGACTTTTACAGGATTCAGCCAGTTTTTCAACTTTTGTATGGCACAGATCCCCCAGGAAGCCCCAGACGAGCTCGGTGTGGTGATGTATGATGCGTTGGCCTCCGGATCGCAAAGTGTGAAATCTAAATTGTAGCGGACAGAGGTATTTTAATAATTTACATAGGATCACGTATGGGTACACTAAAAAGGCTGGTATACATGGTCGCGTGTGGGCGAGTTAAAGACTTCGAGCATGCGCACTCTTGCGTCGATCAGGTGCAGACGATCCTTCTCCTCCCACAGCTCGTCGGTTCGGTCGCGGTCGGTCCAGTTTGGCGAGTCTCATGCGAAGTATAGACATCCCTCCCAACCGTCTCCTTCGTGTCCTCCTTCACCCCCAAGGTCTTCTACTTGCTGTCTTGCGCGGCTTCGATCGGCCAGGGCCACTTCTGACAGGCAGCCCTGCGTACCACCTCGTACCACTGGTGAGCCGCGTGCAGGTAGTTGGCGAATGGCCTGCGCTTCATGTCCTTAATACTTTTGTCGCCCATAGCATGGTAACCAGGTTCAACACGGGGAAGAAGTCTGCGCTTTCCGTTGGGCCCAGAAAGGCTTAATTTTAGATGGTATATCGTCGTCGAGCGTAGCAGGTGTGTCTACAGTCCTAGAATCCCATTGAAGGATCGTCTGAACTGTGCGATCGCCCTGAATGAAATATCTCCAGCCCTTTTTAACCCACTGCGGACTGGATCGTATTGGACTTTTCAAGCTTGATTTCTCATTTCGTTCTTACTAGGCTGCTGTGCAATCTCTCGAGGAACTCTTTGAAGCTTGGATTCAACACGATCTGTGCTAAATTGTCCTCGGTCCAGGAGTCGTGAGTGATTTCGTGGCAATACTTTCTTTCCTTCACTGAGGAAACCCTCCCAGTCCGTTTTTTGACAGAATCATTATCGACCGAAGAAGGGGAAATTATCGACAACTTCGTGAGCACCAACTTTCTGCAGATGCTCAAACTTGTCTCTATCTAGCTATTTCGATCGCGAGGAGGTACGTATGAGCTTTGCATCAGGCCGGCGGATTTTGATTCTGAGCAACCGTAGGACGTCGATTGCGAGGTCCGTGTTGGATTATCGGTGTACGCTGAGGAAGGTTCGGTCGCCGATGAAGTTCACTCCCAGAGCATCTCAAGGATTATCGACTATGCCTGTGCGTATCTTCCTTCTCGACTGCGAATACGAACTAACATCGCCTCTAGATCCGTACAACTTCAACAAACTTGCCGCTGCACTTGGAAAGCCGGACAACGTGAGGTCGTTTTTGCTTGAACGTGTTCTTCGCGCTGTTCAACTTTGAGACTGGTTTCATGGAAGCGACTCGGGAACGCGGATGGGAGCTAGGCGTGGCTTGAGAACGGCTGGACAGAAGGTGAGTTTGACCAGTACTCCTGGTCGGGACACAACTCTAATCAGTCATCTACTTATTACCACGTAGGCAACCTGAGGTGGGCCTACTCGTTTCCAGTTGTCCATGATATATCCGTGCTCATGATCATCGAAAAAGCGGCCACAATGAAAGATTTTTGCAGACCAGTTCAACGGGGTCACGACAATTATGCCAACGAGGTGCGTGGACCCATTGAAATGGTACATGCACATGTAATTGAATGTTTACTTACTTTCTACACCAGCCGTCCCATCACACCCCTTACTTGTATGGCGTACAACAAGCGCGCGTCCGCGACTCGGAGATCGCGCAGAACACCGCCGAAAGGCTTGTCGAGAGTATGATGTTATGATCCTTTCTGGCTGGCTGTCGCGTGGTGCTCATCTGTGGCATAGACCGAGGACTGTCGGCAGATGAGCTCGTGATCCATCTTCAGCGCGATGGGCTTCTACCCTGTCAACCAACTTGTGCGTCGTCGGGTCATGAGTTGATCACTTTTTTTTTACTTTACTTACACATTCCCAGACTGTGCTTCGCAAAATGATCATCTACCTTCCGCCGCCGACGGTCGCGCGCAGGGCCCACCGACAAAGCCGTATATCAAGTTGATTACAATCAAGTCATTGACTGTCCCGATCGTTCCATGTGAAGATATATCGCCCATCTCGGTGCGTTTCATTGGGTTCTATTCTACTTCTGGGCACACCTGACGCCGGGCCGGAATGACCGACCCTATAGCTGCATTATCCTTACAAACTCTTTGGTTTTCTTTTTCTTTCTCGAGCTAGGTGGCAAGCTTGGCGTTTGGTTTGAATTCTCGAAGCTCTTTCCTGCGGTCGCTAGCGCCGTGCTACTAGGCTCTTCTTCGGAGTCGTGCGTTCATCGGACTCAACTTGAAATCGGAGGACTTACTGGCTGGCTGGCGTTTTAAGACACTCAGGATTTCATCTGAGCTCTCGCTAGATCTGTATTACACATTCGGGTGGGCTTCCTTAGTCGACCCAATCACTCGGACCTCCTAACTCGATATCATATTGTCCAATGGCTCCACCTGCCTTTCTTTCTTTGATGTTGTTTCAGTAGCAAGTAAAAACAGGTGAGCTTCGAAATAGAAGCAAAGCAGCTACAGAATGACGACAAAACTAGCATCAGGGGGCCCATTACGAAAAAATAGTGGCCCCACGGGGCCCCAATGGGATCGCCACTGGGACGACAAGAAGCTTGATTTTTAAATTTACTCCCAACCGAGCTCGGTTGCACTGGTGGCAACCGGAGAATCGTCGGTTGAAACGGTGGCGTAACCACTTGACACAGCAGTTCGAGTTGATCGGTCCGACAGGGGCCGACGGGGCGGAGCTTCCAATGACGGAACGTCCTCATAGTTATTAGTCGATGGCAAATCAAGTCGAAACTCACCTTGACCGCCATGTTCCCCCACAGGAGGCAGCTTTTGCTGTTTCTGAGTATTTCCTGCTTGACCAGACAACAAGAGGCTGAGAGCGAAGCATTCGACCACGTTAATCTGTAAGTCACATCGTGAGCTCTCGTGAATTGTCAACTGAAGCATTCAATGCAAGTCTTATTGGAAATGGGGGCGACACACCTAATGGCTCTGGCGGCATGATACCCTCTACTGCACCTCCGTTTGCTATGACTCGCTGGGTTGCTCAGACACATCAGAACTACGTCTCTGTAACGCCGTACAACTTGACCGCGAGTACTATACATGGATTCCAGGCTACCAGGCAGCCAGCCATCTGGATGGGCGAGAGCGGGCCTGTCGTGGTCGTTCCTGGTGTCACTCGAAAGGACAAGATCCAGCTGAAGGCAAGCTTTAAAGAGCGCGGGTTGCGTATTCGGAAGGAGACCGAGAAGATCACTCCGTCGTACTATTCCGTTGTGCTCGAAGATGGGCTCGGTGGAGAGGTGTTGGTGGAGCAATCTGCGAGTATGTGCTATCTACTACGACATGGCGCTTTTACTGACTAGTTCGACAGCTTCAAGGGTTGGCCACCTACGGTTCACGTTCACTACGCACGAAACGCCCTATATTCTGTTAGAGTCGTCCAGACCTTCCGTCATCACTTCGACATCCACGAATGTTACATACCCGGACGGCACTGTCGCTTTATACCTCCAATCCAACCGCATCCACGAGATCTGCGGCTCAAACTCGGAGCGTCAAGATACCATCATCACCCCAACCTCGACTCTCCCATACGTCAAAAACTTCAACGGCTACTACTGTGCGCGTTTCGACTACGAGGACGACTTCAAAGGCCATACACCATACGGGACCATCCAGAACTCTACCACGCACCCAGGAGCATCCTCTGGGAAGGGTACACTTCTAGCTGGCTACGCGCTCTTCCCTTCACAGAGGGGCAAAGTCGCCGTCAGCGTGCGCATCGGAACGTCGTTCATCTCGATTGACCAGGCACGGCGCAATATCGACGAGGAAATCCCTAACGGGCCGGCGTCGACGCTGAAGCACACCGCTCGCCAAGTGCGTACCGCGTGGACGGAGAAGCTCGACAGGTTCGCACTCCAGGGTGCGTCGGAAGCGCAGAAGGAGGTCTTCTGGACGGGAGTAGCGCATGCTCTTCAGGCTAGCGATGTTGTTTTACCTTCTCCGGAGAGTGAGCTAACGTGGACATTCTAGTACCCCTCGGAACAGCATGAGCAAGGTGCGTACTATTCTGGGTACGATGGGAAGATCCACCGCGGCCTGTCATACACTGGTTACTCCATCTGGGACACGCATCGCGCTGCGTGGGCGTTTCTGATTTTGTTTGCGCCTGAGCGACTGCCTGGCATGATCACCAGCATGCTGGCAGACTACAAGGAGGTATGTAGGTCGTAGCATTTGCAGTTCTCCAAATAATTATTTGACAGGGAGGGTGGCTTCCAATGTGGAAGAACATCGTTGGTACGCTACCATATCATTCGTGGCGATCTAGAGCTGATGATAAACACAGAAACTAACATTATGGTTCGCTCCATTCTGTCTCTCTCTTCAGCTTGGGAAGATGATCCTTTTGTCAGGTTGGGACACATGCGGACTCGCTTATTGCTGAAGCGGTCGTCAAAGGTGTCGAGGGTTTCGACAAGGATCTCGCTTGGGAGGCTGTATGGAAAGACGCCACCGTTCCTCCCAAGAAGGATCTTACAATTTCGTGAGCACTCATATTATCCTAACCTTCTTGAGATGCTCAACCTCGTGCCCATCTAGCTATTTCGATCGTGAGGAGGTAAGTGTGAACTTTGCATCCGGCCGGCGCATTTTGATCCTGAACTTTGAACCTAGAACGTCGATTACGAAGTCCGCGCTGGTTTATCCTCGGTGTACGCTAAGAATGGCTGGGTTGCCGATGACATTCACTCCGAGAGTGCCTCGAGAACTCTCGACTATGCATGTGCGTATGTTTCTTCTCCATTGTCACTACTAACGAACATGACTTCTAGATGACGACTATGCGGCATACAAACTTGCCGCCGCACTTGGAAAGCCGGATAGCGTGACGTCGTTTTTGCTCAAACGTTCTCTTCGCGCGCCCTTCACGCTGTTCAACTCTAAGACTGGCTTCATGGAAGCGAGGAACGCGAACGGGAGCTGGGCGGGGCCTGATAACGGCTGGACCGAAGGTGCGTTCGGCCAATACTCCTCGTAGGGCACAGCTCTGATCAATCCTCCTCCACCACGCAGGCGACAAGTGGGCCTACTCCTTCAACGTCGTCCATGATATACCTGCGCTCATCGAAAAGCGAGGCGGCAACAAAAGCTTTGTACAAAGCCTTGATGATCATTTCAATGGAGGCCACAACGATCATAGCAACGAGGTGCGTGGACGCAGTGGAATACGGTACACGGACATGGAACTGAATTTTTACTTTATTCCAGCCGTCCCATCATATCCCTTACCTGTATGCCTTGGCAGGTGCGGCGTACAAGACGCAGACGCGCGTCCGCGAGATTGCGCAGGCTAACTACAACAATACCCCGACGGGCTTGTCTGGAGTATGATCCTTTCTGCCTGACTGTTGCACAGTGCTGATCAGGTGCATAGAACGAGGACTGTGGGCAGATGAGTGCATGGTACATCTTCAGCGCGTTGGGTTTCTACCCCGTCAACCCTGTCTCCGGGGAGTACGTCGTCGGGTCGTGAGTCGTTTCGCGTCAATACTTTCTTTTATTTTACTGAGGGACACCTTCACAGACCATTCTTTGACAAAATCACTATCAACCTTCCGCCGACGCCTCACCAGAAATCCTCGCAGAAGAAGAGGAAACTGACGATCATCGCGCAGGGCGCACCGACGAAGCCGTACATCAAGTCTTTGACTGTCAACGGCAGGAAGGTGAATACCCCAATCATTCGACATGAAGATATCGCGAACGGTGGCGAGATCGTGTTCGAGATGAGTCAT
>JABCKV010000126.1:0-26163 GCA_018282005.1 Asterophora parasitica
AGCAACCTGGCGGAAAACAACGATGACGATACCAACACCACCCCGAGGCCTAGGAAGAAGATGAAGATTTCTGTTACGCATGGCTTGGATCTGGCGGAATAATAACTGTGACTGGGATTCTGCTCGGACTTGATGTGTCTCTTTGCTTTCGATGATTGCTTGTGCTTGAACTCTTTAGGGTGCCTAAGTATGTATGATTGTACAATAGCTAATTCATTGAACAATGATTCTTTCCGAGAAGTTGGCAAACATCCCCAAACCAGATGGCCTGCAGTGTGCTTGAAGGTAAAAGGGAGATGGTCGACACTGCACTGAAAATAAATTCGCGAGATGGGAAGCCTAGGAAACGTGCACTGTGGCGCTTTTGCATACTGAGCTGTGATCCCCTGTGTCCATCCTCGTTCACTGTGCAGTGCGGAATTGCGAAGCCAAGCTGCTTAACCCCTGAGCAGATGTTTTTAGAGGTTTAACTTTTTGTCCAACATAACCAGTCATGCACTTCAGGTGGGGGCCGGCAAGCCTAAATATGCTCCAGGTAAACCTGAAATAGAGGTAGACAGGGTTTATCCGCGGGAAAAGTTGACTATGCGGTAGTTGTGATCGACAGCGTTCGAGGTCTGCTGAGACCCACCAGAGATAAACAGTGTGATCCTGTGTCCACCCGTAGGGGTAGAATGTGAAACGCCCCTGGTCGAAGCAGAGGGTGCTCAGATCGCCCCTTAAGTGGCTCAGGTTACTTGCAGTCAGTGTAGAGCGGAGAGGGAGCCTGCATCATGCTTGACCCACTGAGATTTGCGTCAGCTCAACCATAAATAAAATTATTTATTTATACCCTTGCAAATCTACCCAGCCTTCCTCCGACGTTGGAACTTGGTACCACATGCGAGACATCGAGACGGCCGATGGCCCCGGTCACGACACAAGTCTTGTCTCGCCACTTGACGATGTCCATTGGATCAGTGACCGCATCCGTGCCCTGTGTCTTAACGCCTTTTGGCCCGGCCCTCACCCAATTTGGTGGGACTCGTTCGAGTCCAGATGGCGGCATCCAATATTTGAACGCGGTGCACACCGGCCAGTTCCTATGAAATTTGAGAACCTTTTCCTAGCACAAGATAGCGAATGTATCGATTACACACGTTTCGCCAGTGGCAACTCGAAAGGCGTAGCCGCCAGCAGGAAGGATATCGTCCGAATGGAGGTTCAGCGGTATAGTGACCAGGTTATTGTTGTCGTCAGAGGTCCGCCGATCGAGGGCTCCCTCTTTGTTGTTGGCAATGATGGAACAGGCTTCAAGGACCATACAATCTGGCGGGCCAGCGGTGTGGGTGTCGCCGCGTTCGAACACCGCACATTCAATTATAAGATGCTTTCCATCGTAACCTGAATGATATATTTTGACGCCGTGAGGCAGCTGCCTAAGTATTGGGGCAGGTTCTACGGCGGGCTTCAGGCCAGGACGACGATGGGTGTCGGTTAGATACATACGATCGATGATTGGATACATCGCTCAAAGGACGTGGGAGAAATGACGCATTCCTTATGTAATTCCACGTGGAAGCGATGGCTTTGGAACTTTTTTCTAGCACAAGAAAGCACACAACTAAAACTTAGCGAGAATTATCTATCTCATCCCCTCCTCCATCGTGGCGGCATGGCGGATAAAATCACCCGTATCGCCATTGTCGACGCGAACAGGTGCAAGCCGAAGCGATGTGCCCAAGAATGCAAGAAGGTGCGCTCGGCAGATAACAGAGTTGATAACGTTTTGTGTTAATCGCGGGCTTGTAGTCATGTCCTGTCGTGAAAATGGGTCAGTAGATGGAATCTGGGATCCGAACTTATGAAGAAAATGACGGGATATGTGTAGGCAAATTGTGCATCGAGGTCAAGGCCACAGACAAGATTGCGTTCATCTCCGAATTCCTCTGCATCGGTTGTGGTATCTGCGTGAAGAAGTGCGACCCTGCATCCTTTATCTTTGCACGTATTCTCATGGAGTTCACGAACGCAGATGCCCGTTTGAAGCCATTGCCATTATCAATCTACCCACAAATCTGGAATCGCAAGTCACACATCGCTATACCGCAAATTCCTTTAAGCTCCATCGGCTACCTACGCCACGCCCTGGGCAGGTGCTTGGTCTCGTCGGAACGAACGGTATCGGAAAAAGTACCGCTCTGAAGATTCTAGCAGGAAAACAAAAGCCCAACCTTGGTCGATATGACGTACGCCGACCCGTTTCTTCATCTTCTCTGATCTTACGACCTCCATTAAATCGCTCATAGGACCCACCAGACTGGCAAGAAATTCTCAAATATTTCCGGGGCTCCGAACTGCAGAATTATTTCACGAAAGTGCTTGAGGACAACCTGAAGGCCCTGATCAAGCCGCAATACGTCGATCACATTCCGCGGGCGATCAAGGGGAAAATGACTGTAACCCAGATGCTGGACAGTAAACTCGAACGCGACAACAAGCAGCTGATGTGCGACGAATTGGAGTTGAACAAGGTCCTGGAACGTGAAATCAGCCAACTGTCTGGTGGAGAGCTCCAGCGGTTCGCGATTGCGATGTCGTGTATACAAAACGCCGATGTGTGAGTTCTCGTTCTCGCTTTCATCTTGTCTTACCGAATCTTAGTATTTTGAAGGTACATGTTTGACGAGCCGTCCTCTTACCTGGATATCAAGCAGCGGTTGAAGGCTGCTGAAGTCATCCGCTCACTCCTTACCCCCGATCGCTACGTCGTTGCCGTCGAGCACGATCTGTCCGTCCTCGATTACTTGTCCGACTTCATCTGCTGTCTCTACGGCAAACCCTCCATGTATGGTGTCGTCACCATGCCCTACTCCGTCCGTGAAGGTCCGTCCATCTATCCTGAGCACCTCATATCCAAGTAAATTCAACCAATCAATCCTGTGGCGCAGGTATTAACATCTTCCTGGACGGATTCATTCCCACTGAAAACTTGCGATTCCGCGAGGAGTCGCTCTCCTTCAAGATGGTCGAGACCGCCGAGGAGGTGATCGCCGACAAGACGATGCATTACACCTACCCCGCCATGACGAAGACGCTCGGCGCCTTCAAGCTCACCGTCGAGGCAGGCAGCTTTACTGACTCCGAGATTATCGTCATGCTTGGCGAGAACGGAACCGGAAAGACCACGTTTGTGCGCCTGCTTGCTGGCGATACCCCCGATGTCGAGACCGACAAGCAGACAATAAGCGTGTCGCTGAAGCCGCAAACGATCTCGCCGAAGTTCCCGGGGAGCGTCCGCATGCTGCTTCTCAAGCAGATCAAGCAAGCGTTTATGCACCCACAGTTCCAGACGGATGTGCTCAAGCCCATGAACTTGGAAAACATTATGGACCAGGAAGTCAAGACGCTCTCTGGAGGAGAGTTGCAGCGCGTTGCCATCGTGCTTGCGCTCGGGAAGCCCAACGTGTCCGTCTACCTGCTCGACGAGCCTTCCTCTTTCCTCGACTCCGAACAACGTATCATCGCCAGCAAGGTCATCAAGCGGTATGTCCCCAGGATATTGGCGCCACACCGTCAACCCACTCACCTACGTTCATTTCAGATTCATCCTCCATGCAAAGAAGACCGCATTCGTCATCGAGCACGATTTCATCATGGCCACCTACCTCGCCGACCGTGTCATCGTATTCGAGGGTCAGCCCGCCATTGCCGCCACTGCCACTCCGTATGTCCCTTGTTTTACCCTTGTCGCTCACAGTCTGAACTTGCATTTATCTCCTCTCTTTAGTCCCCAGACACTACTGTCGGGCATGAACAGGTTCTTGGCATCGCTGGAGATTACTTTCCGCCGTGATCCCACGAACTTCCGGCCGCGAGTCAACAAGCTCAACAGTGTGAAGGACCGTGAGCAGAAGAGCGCGGGCAACTACTTCTTCCTCGAGGAGTAGACACCTCTGCAGTTATTTTGACGGATATTTGACGACGTTGTCAGGTAGTCACATGAAGAGAGGTTATGGTATGAAAGCGGTCCACGAGCGCCGTGCCGAATGTATGGCTTGTAAGCTCCCTGGGTTCTCCGCCTCTTGGCTAGATTGTACCATATCCTTGTAACACCAACTTCAAGCCTCCCCAGATCAACCCGGATGATGAGGGAGGCCCCCTTCTCGGTCACAGTTGTTGGGCCCATGCTCGGTTCTCCGGATTGCTCAGGCCCAAGGTCCAAGCAGCTCTCCTGCTGTGGGGGATGTCGAGACCGGTCACCGCGAGCTCCTCGTCGCTCGACGTTGATCCCGTCACGTGGGCTGCATTGATTGCCTGCCCTGAAGTGGACGTATAAAAACAGTAGATGGAGCACTTGGCACTCATCCCCTCCTGGTTTTTCAACTTGTCAGGTCAGTTTCTACGGCTGATGAAGCAGCCGGGGGGCCCTCGCAGGAGATGAAGTAATGGTGCAAGGCATAGACTACACCTCCGTATCTCCCGTCTGCATGGGTATCACAGCAGTATGGGCTCGTTAGAGTGGTGTACATTTACATTTGACAATCGACATGTTTTTCATAAAATGCTTTCCTTCCCGCGAAGCCTTTGATCGCTTTGTAATCTTTTGAACGCGCGTCCATATGGTGATCGAGATAATCCTACAACTCCGGATCGCCCCCATCCCTCATCGTCACTCTCCTCGACCATGCCCTACAAACTCTCCGCGACATTGGTCGCCCATTCATCAGATGTCCGTTCTGCTTTCTGTCTTGTGGTGAGAGCGAGTCTGACAGATTGCAGGTGCGTGCACTGAGCTCACCAACAAACGAGCTCATCTTGTCGGCCTCTCGCGACTCCACCGCAATCTCCTGGCAGCGCCCACAACCGGATGCTCCCTTTGCGCCTGCCTCTATTCTAAGAGCCGGCTCGAGATACGTCAACTCCGTGGCTTACATTCCTGGTTCGCCAGATGCACCAAAAGGTTGGCCGATGACGTTGCTATTACATGACTTCACCGATCGTTGAGATATTTCCAGGTTACGCCGTTACCGGCGGACAGGACACTGTTATAAACGTATTCTCCCTCGAATCACCAAAGGATGATCCCGATTTCTCTCTTCTTGGCCATACCGAAAATGTCTGCGCGTTAGACGTGTCCCCGGGCGGTGCGATCATCTCTGGTTCATGGGACAGGTGAGCACGCCTCACCATCTGATTTTGACCTACGAGACCGACTGTTGTGCAGATCAGCAAAAGTATGGAAGAACTTTACCCTGGCATACGACCTCAAAGGCCATGATCAGTCGGTGTGGGCCGTGTTAGCCGTCGACGAGGAACAATACTTGACTGGTGTGTTTGTCTTGAGATCATATCACCGCCGAAATCTAACGTAGGAGTAGGATCGGCGGACAAGACGATTAAGCTTTGGCGACAACATAAGGCTGTTCACACATACACAGGCCATCGAGACGCCGTTCGAGGATTGGCGTTAGTGCCTGACATTGGCTTCGCATCATGCTCCAACGACAGGCTAGTCTCAATCTCAATCTGACGTTCTAATCTAATTTCAAGCTTTCATTGTTTATAGCGAGATTCGCGTGTGGACATTCGGTGGCGACGTCGTGTACACGTTATCAGGCCACACGTCATTCGTGTACAGCCTGTCCATCCTTCCAAGCGGTGATGTCGTATCCGGCGGTGAAGATCGTACTGTTCGCGTTTGGAGAGGTGAGTACTACCTACCATCTCGCTTCACAAACGTGGAGCTGTGTTCTGAAACTAATTTATTGACGCGATTCAAGACGGAGAATGCGCGCAGACCATAGTCCATCCTGCAATATCAGTCTGGGCCGTCTCTACACTGCCAAACGGAGACATCGTTAGCGGCTGCAGTGATGGCGTCGTGCGGGTTTTCAGCGAGTCGGAAGAACGCTGGGCATCGGAGAGTGATTTGAAAGAATATGACGAGAAGGTCGCGAGCCAAGCACTACCCTCTCAACAGGTTGGGGATGTGAAAAAGAGTGATCTGCCGGGTTTGGAGGCACTGCAAGTCCCCGGTAAGAAGCCGGGTGAAGTCAAGATGATTAGAAATGGGGCGCTTGTTGAAGCTCATCAGGTAGGTTGGCATGGAAGCAATGGGTGCCTTTGACTTAGTATTTAATTTCAGTGGGATAACGCCTCCAACGCCTGGCAAAAGATCGGTGACGTCGTCGACGCTGTTGGTCAAGGACGGAAGCAACTCTATCAAGGCCGAGAGTATGACTACGTATTTGATGTCGACATCCAAGACGGCGTACCTCCATTGAAACTCCCATACAACGTTACTGGTGAGCACAACAAATTTATTTCGAAACATACTTTACTCAGATCCCCTTCAGACAACCCATTTGCCGCCGCTCAAAAGTTCTTGGAGAGCAACGACCTACCACTAACCTACATCGACGAAGTCGTGAAGTTCATCGAGAAGAACACGGCTGGTGTTAACATCGGCACTGCAGGCGAAGATTACGTCGACCCATACACAGGGGCATCTCGATACCGCGGCTCAGCTGGCTCCACCCCGTCTGCAGCAGCATCGTCATATCAAGACCCATACACCGGTGCATCTCGATACACGGGAGCGCCTCAGTCGGCCGCACCTGTTGCGCCCGCATCTCAATACATGGATCCCTTCACCGGTGCATCACGGTACTCTGGCGCGCCCCCGCCAGCGGCTGCTCCGCCCCCTGCTCTTGCTCCTCCTGCGACTATCCTACCTGCAGTGCGTATTAGCGGACTCTTCACATAGACGGCGTCGCTCACTTTAGTAACCTTCAATGATACAGGGTAAGTTCATCGCCTTCAAGCAAGCGAACGTCAGCGCCATGCAAGGGAAGTTGCACCAGTTCGACGAGGTGCTTCAAAACGAGATTGTGGGTCGCAATTCTTTTTTATAGTCTCGAACGCTTTTCCTTATGCAAATAATATAACAATCAGTCGACCTCATCTCTCGCCATGTACCCCGAGGAGAGAGACACGATCGACGAGGCCTTCGCCTTCCTTTCCGATGTTACGGATACGCCTCCTCGGAGCCCAAAGAAAGCCTTATCCGCCACGCACGTCGAAGCCATCATCCAGGTCCTCGAGCGCTGGCCACCTTCGCAACGCTTCCCCGTCATCGATCTCAGCCGCCTCCTGACCGGCTTCTCGCCTGAGGCATTCGAGGCTCCGGGGCTGAAGGAACGCTTCTTCGAGGCGCTGTTCAAGGCGTCTGAGTGGGACTCGTCCTGGTCGCTTCCGCTGCCGAAACCGCGCGAGACGAACATTCTGCTCCTGTTCCGCACTCTCGCGAATGTGTTCCAGGAGAAAACGTCAGCTGGGTCGTGGTCTGGAAAGGTGTTCGAGGCTCTGGCTCAGGCCCCGTATGCGTCATTGAACAAGACTCAACGAGTTGCGCTGGCAACAATTTACTTCAAGTTCGTCCATTACCTCCCCTTTTCCCCGTTGCGCAAAATTTATTTACATCCCTGCAGCGCCTCCTGCGTCGCTCTCCGCACCCCCGTAGAGACATCATTCGTTGATCAGCTTACAGCTCTTATCCTTCGAGTGAGTCCCCCCGCCCTCCACGTGGCACTATATCTTCAGCACCTGACACACTTTCTTCTTAGATTCTAGAGTCAGAAACTGGCGACTCAGAGGCGGTGTACCGTGCTCTTGTTGGTCTAGGCAACCTGGTGAGTTTATCCCATCCATAACAACTGACTACATTCTGAGGGGGATATCGCAGGTCCACACAGCTAAAGCCCAAAACGCCCTGCTAGACGTCGGTCAATCTGGGAAGATAGTGCAGCGCATCCGTGCGTTGCCATCCACCTTCCCAGAAGAGCGCGTGCAGAATATCACCCGCGAAATCGTCGCGCTGGTCTCGTAAACGATAAACCATAAATTGTAAAGTTTTCCTTCAATCAACCTGGGCTAGATGGGGACAATTTTGGTGTTTAGGCTAGATAGGACGTTGTCCCCTGTAAATTGCGTTGGACATCACAACGATGCGGACGATTATAGTTACCCACTGTGCTATACAGTATACATATAACGTATCTGGTATGATATGATAGATTTCTACGGAGCTTTGGGGCAGATGTTGAGATGGCGGACAAATCTGTGTAGGTACTCCTTTATTCAGCGTCCGCATTTCTCTGAACTCGATCGTCAAGGTGTCCATATGACCCCAGCGCTATTTTGCGTTGCCTCGAGGCTTGAGGTGCAACATCAACTCAATCAAGCTTTGGCGGCGCTGGTTTACAAATAATGATCCACGTTTAATCTCAATAATGATAAGTATCGAGGAAGATTGGTTCCCCCAATAACACCCCCAACATGACCATTCTTGCTCGAGTTTACCTGGTCCGCCATGGAGAAACCAATGAAAATCGGAACAAAATTATTCAAGGACAACTGGACACATCGCTGAACAGGCTCGGCCGCGAACAGGCTCGGCTTGTTGGCGAAGCTCTAAAATCCATACCCTTCGAGATCGCATTCAGTAGCGATCTCAGCCGCGCGGCTAAGGTATGTAGAAAGTTGATGCCCTAACCGGTCTTCAATTATCTTTGAATCACGATCCTGTAGACCGCTGAAGCGATACTTGCTCATCACCCGCACCTCACGCTTCAGAAACAAGTAGAACTGCGAGAACGGGTACGTATGTCACTAACTCATCCTTTGTGGATTTCTGATACCTCATGGCAGCATATGGGGGAGATGCAAGGCAAGGTCTGGCGCCAGGGGCAACAGGCAAGCGGAACGGATAGGACGATCGAATCTGCCGCCTTCTTTGCGGCCCGGGCCGAGACTTGGTGGATAAAGTATATTCTAGACGGCACAGCTCCGCTGCCTGAAAACCGCGAAGCCTTTCATATTCTAGCTGTGACACACGGAGGTTTCATCGGGACGTTGGTGCGGAGTTTGGTTCAAGGGAAAAAGGCCGTCTACGCGCCAGGAGTGGTGGTGGAGAGGTGTCTCAATTCATCGGTGACCATCGTCGAGGTAAACGATGGGAGGCAAGGAGTTGTCATACAGGGTGGAGACGTCTCCCATTTGAAGGGGCTTGAGGACGGCGTAGAAACAAATGTTGATGACACAGCAGGTCAAATTTGATGCGCTTGATGCGCACTCGCCAATTCGGGACGTCTGATCGAATTCCACGTGGCCTGGACGTGGCGTGGCGTGCACTGCCTTGAAGATTACATACTGTAGTTCACCCCACATATTCTTGTACGCTCCTTTTTCCTTCACCATGTCCCATTCTCCTTCGGAATCCACTTCCCTTCTCAATGGCAGCTCCAGGCCTCGTCGCTCTTTTTTGCAGCGTGTTGGGGCCATTATCGCTGCCCGAGACGAGCCGTCTTGGGCTGCCTCATACAGTTGGCTCATTTTTGGCTCGTATCTGAACATACTCCTCCTTTTCATTCCCTTAAGCTTCGTCTCCCATCACCTCAACTGGGATGCGGCCCTACGATTCTCTTTTAGTTTCTTGGCTATTATCCCTCTGGCGAAGGTGTGTACATTGTCTCATATGTCACATCATTGACCACGCTTAACTGGGGCCAAGCTTCTCGGAGACGCGACAGAACAGATGTCGGCAAAGCTGGGGCCGACACTTGCGGGCCTTCTCAACGCCTCTTTTGGTAATGCTGTGGAAATTATCGTCGGTGTCGCTGCTCTCCTTCAAGGTCAATATATAAATTTTCTTGAACCCCAACCATGTTTCAACGTTTCAACCCTTAACTAGGCGAACTTCGGATTGTACAGACTTCGGTAAGATGAATGGATGCATGTCGGCTTTTCTTATGCTGTGAACGTATTTTTAGATGTTGGGATCCGTCTTATCCAACATTCTCTTGGTTTTAGGATGCTCCTTCATCGCAGGTAGGTCTGCCACAGTCTTGATCTAAAAGAGACTTCATGAATTGTATTTGGCAGCTGGCTTCAAGTTCAAGGAATCACATTTCCAGGTTACAGGCGCCCAAGCGTAGGTGTATTGTCTACTGTTTTGACTCCAAGCATCTCACACATTCCTGCAGTTCTGCCTCTGTATGACGACGCCCTGTATTTGTTTGTGAACTTCAAGACTAACATTCCCAATCCAAGTTTATGACCTTGGCATGCATTAGTCGGTTACCTTTCCCTTCTACTTACGCTCTGGACTGACTTGGTCGACCAGCCCTCGTTATCCCGGCTGCATATCACAGCACCCAATCGAAGAATGGTGGGTTTTCTGATGGCAGCTCAACGCTGAAATCCCTTATTGATGATGGGATATCTGATTTAGAACCTGATGCTACCGCTGGGCTGCTGATCATTTCAAGAGGAACCGCCGTCCTCCTGCTCGGGGTTTACATTGCGTACCTTTTCTTCCAGGTTAGGCTTCCCCGTGTTCTTAGGTTGCTGCCTGGTTACTGATAATCTTCAACTCCAGCTCAAGACGCATCCAGAACTCTTCGAGCCTGAAGCCAAAGAGGAAGACGAGGTTCCCAACATGAGTGTCATTGCGTCTGGCACAGCGTGCGCACAATATCCTATCCACCCACTGCCTGCCTAATACTTGTCTTCGAAGTTTGCTTGCAGTAACCATCGTGACATCGTTTTGCGCTGACTATCGTAAGTCCTACTACTCCATGTGGAGGTCTTTCCGACTCTGACGAAGGTTGCGCCACACTCAAGTGGTCGCGTCAATTGAGGAGACCGCAAACCGATACAACATTCCCAAGAACTTTATCGGTTTGATTCTTCTGCCCATCGTCGTGAGTGCCCCCCCACATCATGCTTCAGACGGCCTGCCAACCTTTGAATCAGGCAAATGCGGCCGAACATGTCACTGCCGTGTTTATGGCTTTGAAGAATAAAATGGAAATCACGATCGGCGTTTGTGTCGGAAGCTCTATCGTTCGTACCATCCTTGGCCATGGGCACACGTCGTGATACTGACTGTTGCTGTAGCAAATTGCTGCATTTGTGATTCCGCTCTTGGTCATCGTCGGCTGGATGTTAGTGTTGTCTTGACTTGCTTTCAAAAGATTCTAACGTAGGTATACAGTACCGGACGCGAGCTGACCCTCTTCTTCGCCGACTTCGAGGTGCGTGCTCAAGAACGACCGCAACATGACATATATGTATTGATGCTTCACATTAGACGATTACTTTCTTCGCCTCTGTGCTTCTCGTTAACACTCTTGTCCAGTATGTATTTCCCCTTGATCTCTGTCGCTTCTACAGCTCACCTTCATATCAAGGGACGGACGATCAAACTACATGGAGGGCATCATGTACGTTTCTCCTCTTGTAGTGTGCAGCAAGATCATTAACTGGTGGTCTCTACTTCAGGCTTGTCACGCTCTACCTTGTCATCGCCCTTTCTTGTGAGTCTCCCTCGCACATCAGCCTTCGCACATCGCGTTTATACCATACCTCACGTAGTCTGGGTCGCTTAAACACGCGGACACACACTCGACGGGTCCCTGGGACCTCGATTGGATACCCACTGGTCGCTGCACTCTTAATACTTACACTACCGACCTCTCTAAATTGTACCTCTCGTTTAACACAGTTTGGATTTTTTACTTCAAGCAAGTATCACGACCATTTCAGTCCACTTTGTGTAAGGATTGGGCGCACAACTCCTAAATTTTGCGAGTGCTGCATGTAGAACGCACTGAATGGTTTCATGTTCGCGGCACCGGGAAAAGTGCCCGAATCGTGCCCGTCAACGAGTTGCGTGTTTCAAGCTCCATCACTCGGCCTACTGGCCAGGCTCGTACTTGCCAGTACCCTGCCCTGGTCTTATTCTGTGATTTACGCTCGATGACAGGCCCACGGTGTGATCCGCGCCCCCAGCTTCAAACGTCGGTGTGTATAATGAGGAAACCGTGCAACCGGAGTGTCACAGCCTGGAGACTTTGGCCGTCGAAGCGAGTGTTGCTTTTTATTCACATTATGTGGCGCAGCGCACTGAGCTGAACACTAAACTACCGATGTACTTATTAGGCACGCACTACTTGTACCTTCGACTTGACGAAAATCACTCCCCTATACCAGTCTTACAGTGCCGCCAACGTCGACCACTTCTACACGACCGACTACAGCGAATATCGCAATACGGTCAACAACCTGAAGTGCAACGATCACGGCATCACGGGACACGTCTTCACGGCCCCCAGCAGCCGGACACCGCCACATTCTACCGGCTCTACAAATCCGGCGTCAAGGGCCAATTCTAGACTGTCTCTGAAACGGAGAGACATACTGCGATTGGGAGCGGGAGTGACGTGTTCGAACGCATCCAGGGATACGTTTATCGGGATACAACACCGTGTGGTCGCCCCTTCTACCGCGCATTTAGGCCTGGCCCCGTTGACCCTGTCCCTGTCCCTCATCTTGAACTCAAATTTTAAACAGCGGCAGTATCACCGTTCAACCGCCCAAGCCCACCGGCGCTTACTATTGAACAGATTGCTGAATCGCTTTGTCGATCGACGACTGGTGCTCGATCATGATGCGTTGAACACTACAGGGCTGAGATATGACACTGCCAACAGGCGTTACTCAGACGAAAAGGGCTTCACTGCACAAGTGACACCAATTGGAAGGAAGTTGTGAGCTTCGAGTGGTGACGAGTGGGCGTTAGATTGTTGCTCGTGCCATTGGTAGGCTTCACATCGTGCCGTTATAGGACGGACCAACATGGGGAAATGAGGCGTAGAATAGCTCGGGGCGCAGCTCACATGGATATTGATAACGACATATCGAAACCTGCTGGGCATTTGCCAGTCACGGTGCAGCACTATGTCGAATTCATTAACCGCGATGACGCGTACCACAGCGCCGACAGGTGTTACAAGCCTAATCCGAGGTCGTACGCCCAGAAGTGAGACGCAGAACGAGCCCAAGACTTCCGACATCGGATAGATAAGAAGTCGGTAGTGGCCAGACCTCCGCGTCACAAGAAGCCAGCCAGCGCAGTTTCGCCTCTCCACACAGCGCATGATGCTCAAAAAAGCCGTCCACAGTCAATTTCCACTGAGGGCGGGGGGGCATGGCGAGTGAAAGAGAAGTTCCATACCGACGCGCTCGCAGATCGCCGTCTGAACCCAGCAGGTTTCGACATATCGCCTCGATATCGCCTCATGTTGGTCCTATGTATAAGTTTAACAGCAAGATGTGAACACTGAACTTGTAGCTCGGGCCCCGGGATGATCTGGCATTATATATATGGGCGTTGGGAGGCCTGAACCGTCAAGTACGGCCAGGGATTGGAGCTCGAGATTTCGGAAGCTAGCACGATGATGATAGTAGGAGGAGGAGAAAGCCCACGTATGTACGCTCGTGTGCCACAAATATATGCCCTCCGAGATCATCGCTGTGGCACGTAATGACAGATCCACGTCGACGCTGCCTGCTGCACTCATCCATCAGCCGCATGCCGTGATCACACTACTTAGAGAAGCCCATCTTCGCTGCGCAAAGCCTCGGCTTCCAGAATACGGAAGAAAAGATACAAAATGGTATAATCGTACGTTACGCAACGCGGCCGCCGCCTGTGCCGGGTGAATCGGATTCACTACATAGTGACCTGAGTAAGGTGCAATTTGGTCTCAGGCTTTGCTCTGCTCACCTTCCCGCCTCGACGTGCACGCGCTGGGTTGATTCCCTGATCTACAAGTTCACTTTATATTCAAATTTTAAACTGTGCTGCTAATGGGCGCCCTTGACGCCTTTATAACCTCCACGCTCGGGCTGACCAAAGCGCCTCCCTACTTGGGCACCTGTGCACTCGCGTTTGTGGGATTCTTGTTGGTGCACCAGGTGCTCGCGCCGTGGGGCAGCAGGCGGTGGGCACCTGGGGCGTTTGGGAAGTTGGATGGGGGGAGGGGGAGGAATGCTTGGTGCGTCACACTACATACTCATATCTCCACCGAGTCGTAAATTTATGGCACCCGTCGCAGGTCGATCCACGTCGTCTCCCAACTGCACGCCCTCATAATCGTGCCCTACGCACTCTGGGTGATTGCACACGAATCCGCGGCGCCGGACCGCGCGTTCGGGTGGGACGAGAACGTAGGACATGTACATGCCATCGCGTGCGGGTATTTCCTGTGGGACTCGCTCGATGCGGTGGTTAATTATACTGATGCGGGGTTTGTGGTGCATGGTGAGTTTGCGTTTTACTCATACGAGCGCGTCGAAGCTGACGTGGGTTTGGTGTTTGGTGTAGGCATAGCGTGTCTGGCGATATACACACTTTCATATGTACGTTCCTTTCCCCCTGTTCTTCCTGATGCTGATGTTAACCCCCCGTAGAAACCCTTTGTAGCATACTACGGCGTGCGCTGCCTCCTCTGGGAAACAAGCACCTTTTTCCTGAACATCCACTGGTTCATGGACAAGACCGGGCGCACGGGGAGCCGCGCGCAGCTCGTCAATGGGTTCTTCTTGCTGAGTGCGTTTTTTGGCGTTAGGATTCTCTATGGGGGGATGGTGGTGAGTGTCGGCTCAGATTGGGTGCGGGGGAATGAGAACTAACGAATAACGAACGATGCAGTCGTACGACTTTTTGCACACGCTCGTGCAGGTGCGCCGGGAGGTTCCTGTGGTGTATGTATTGGTGTATGGTATAGGGAATTTTGTGTTGACGAGTCTGAACTGGTTCTGGTGCGAACTAACATCACATTCTGTTTACTCCCTTTGATTAATTGACTGCAGGTTCTACAAAATGATCTCGGCGCTCAGAAGGCGTTTCAGTGACGAGGACGACGGGGTGCGGAAACACCACCGGCACGAGGAGCGGAGGAGGCTGGTTAATGGGAACGGCGCGGCACATGGTGATGGGGATGTGCATGTGGATGCGGAGGAGGGGATTGTGAGGTCGACGGGGGCGGAGGGCGTGGGTGTGAGGGCGGGGTACGGGACGCGGTGAGCGCAAGGAAAAAGTACTGACATTGGCTCGTACTGCTGCTACTACTACTAAATTATTTATATGTATACCCTTGGGTATTGACGACTAGTTTGGAACGACAAACGCGGCACGGACGAGCTCGCGGACGCGCCACTCCCAGGCGACGAGGTTGACGCGGCGGGTGACTTCTGCGCGCAGGACAGAGTTTTGGGAGACGACGATGCAGTGGAGATACGCGAATGCGAGTGCGTCGAGAGGGGTTGGTCCGCTGTTGGGCAGTGAGTGAATGAAACGCAGCTATGTGAGTGACGCACCTGGAAGCAAGGAACCACTTGTCGGTGCCTAGGCGGTCAGAGAGGGATGCAATGGCGTCGCGGTATGCGGCAAAGACGTTTTCAGTGGATATGCGTGCGCCGTACGGGGGAAAGAGGGACGCAAGACCGGTGAGTGGAGGCGGAGGCGGGGTGAGGATGGCGTGGAGCGGGGGTGTGGGGGGCGCATTGAGGCCGAGGAGGGAGGAGATGTAAGAGGGCTGGGGTGCCGCTGCGAGGAGTGCGGCGTGGACAGTGCCTTCAAGGAGTGCGACCCAGGCTCTGCTCTCGTCGCGGGCCGGTTCGTCGGGGTATCCCTCAAGCGGGTCCGCCGGGGCAGGCCGCTGCTGGTCAGCCCACTGGGGGATGTGGTGTGCAGCGAGGAGAGAGCCCGGGCCGGCGTGGAGGTTGGGGAGGCGGGCGTCGAGTGCGCCGTCGGGGTGGATGTCCGTGCGCAGGTGGATGTTGCTGATTTGGCGGAGGGCGAGGTATGCTTGCCATTTGAGACACTCGACGTCGGCGCTGAGCGGGCCGTCGGCGGCGTGTGGCGGGAGAATCCACAGCGTCGGCGCGGTGAACGGTGTGCGCGGGACTGGCACTGCTGGGCGAGTCGCGAGCATGAGCGCAGTGGTCACGTACGTCACAGCGTGTCCTCTCCGCAGTGGTCACGTTGCGTCACACCGCCGTCGCCATGTCCGACGACGAGTCTGTCGTTGCTGACATTCCTCCGTCGCCCATCTCTGCTCTTCCACTCACTGCTCGCCCCTACAGATTCACCTGGGACCCCGCTGCTCGCCGTCAGGGCCCCGAGAGCGTTGCAGGCACCACCGACGCAGGCCGTGGTGGCGGCGACTACTTTTCTGCCCAGCCCCGTCTCGGCCTCTTCGCCTCAGGCGCAGCACCCATCCTCCCCCAGGAATGGAGCAGCTCCAAGCACGGTTTCCACGGTACGTCCACAAGCATATTTATTGATTACCACGTCTCAACCCCACAAGCCATATCCACCGTCCTCAACAACCCCCACAAACGGCAAGCTCCCCCAAAAGCCCACTCCGCCCTCCCCGCCGTCGTCCCCGCCGACCTCCCACGCGTCCGCCGCAAGGATTTCGACCCCTACCTCCGTGCCATCCAGCCGGAATGGGACCGCTACCAGCACAACGCCCGCCTTGGCCGCGAAGGCGCTGCACAGATCGACTCCTCAGCTCCAGATCATTTCGCCAGCTCCCAATCTATTGCCCTCCCCGGTCCGAAGAACCCCCCGCCCCTCGACACAGTCCCCGCCGTCTTCTTCGAGCCGGCCTTTAACATCGGCGATCCTCGTACCTTTGCCGCCGTCACCTCTTCCTCCTCCTCCACAGACTCCCTCGATGACCCCGCAGCCCTCGCCCACTCCCTCCCCCTCCTCGAAAAATTCTCCCACTACGCCGACACAGTCGAACAACACCTAATCCTCGAAATCTCCCTCCGCTCCACCTCCTTCTTCACCGCTCTCACAAACCTCCACGACCTGCGCGCCGAGTCCGAGCAGTGCCTCACCCGCATTGCCGGCCTGCGCACCTTGCTCAAGGACCTCGACACTAACAGTGCGAAGCGCGGGTTGCAGGTGGTGCGGCGCCAGAAGCAGGCTACGGACCTTCAGGGGGTGGCGGAGGGCGTGAGGTGTGTGGGCAGGGTGGTGGAGATGGGGAGGGTCGCGAGGGGGCTCGTGGGTGCGGGCCAGTGGGGGGAGGCATTGGGTGTTATTGACGAGATGCAGGGTATGTGGGAGGCGGAGGTGCCCCCGCCGCCGCCGCCGCCGTTACCCCAGACGAATGGGCTCTCGACTCTCACAGAGGAACACGAACACGAAGGCCATTCCACTGCTCCAGATGCACATCTTCATGCCACTACCTCTACCTCTGCGCCCAAGAAACCCACTAGCAGCGCCATCCCACTGTCCTCACTACGCGCATACGCAGCCCTCCCCGAGCACCTCCGCGCACTCACAATGGAGATCGCCGCCTCCCTCTCCTCCGACCTCGTCTCCGTCCTCCGCGCCGACCTTCTCCACCGCGTCCCACGTCCCTCTCCCTCTCTTTCCTCTAGCCTATCCCCCCAAAACCCATCTACCGGCCCTGAGAACGTACATACCCTCGAAACACAGGAACTCGACGCAGGCCTGAAAGACAGGCTACGCCCGCTGCTCCAAGGCCTCATGCGCACGAGGGGTGTCAGGGAGGGCATGCTCTCGTGGAGAGAGGTTGTGCTTGGAGTGGTCAAGGGGGTTGTTGCTGAGGTGGGTGGTTTTCGTTTTTGTTCGTTTGATTCGGTTTTTCGTTTTCCTCTTTCCTTCGATCTCTTCACTCTCCTCATTCTCCCCGTTCTCCCCGTTCTCTTCAGTCTCTTCAGTCTACCCCTTCACGGTCTTTCCTCAACCTCTCCCCAATCACATGCTAAAACACACCATCATCTACAGAGACTCCCCACGCCCGTCTCCTCGCACATAAACGGCAACGGCGACGCCAAGGACTCAAACGCAACCAACGACACATTAAACATTCCCATGGCGCATCTCAAGGGCATGCGCCACCCCGAGTTCATGCTCCTCCTGCACGACATCTACGCGGCGCTGCTTAACTGCGTAGAGGGGCTGCAGGCGCAGGGACGCGTCATCTTAGAGATCCTAGAGGTTGAAGCTTAGTCTGGGGGCAAGGGCGGCAGGTAAGTTGTGTACCTTCACCTTTTTCCATCCAACTAACTGTAACGACGACCTTATACAGCGCCTCCTTAACCTCCACCACCTCTCCCCCATTCCCAGTCTCCGCCGCACGCGACGAGCTCGCCGACATCCTCTCCTCCGCCACAGAGCTTGCCAACACGCACGCCGCCAAGCTCATCTCCACGCGCCTCGACGAGCACGCATCGCTCCCGCTCGCCGACTTCCTCGCATTCTTCAACGACTCCTGGGCCTTCGTCGTCCGCTGCGAGGTCCTCTGCCGCAAGATGATCGTGGCGCTACGCGGCGCCGTCGTCAGCCAGGCCAAGGCGTTCCTCCAGGTGTTCCATCAAGCGCGCATAAGTACTAGTGCGAAACTCGTGGAGGACGAGCAGTGGAACCCCGCGGAGGTGTCGCCGTCATTGCAGCATATTACGGATGTGCTCGTTGATTCGGCTGTGCGTGATGCGCCGGAGTTGGTTATCAAGTCTGATACGGTGGAGTCGCTCTCCTTGACCTCGCCCGCTCTCTCTTCCACGCACAACCACAACCACAACACCAGCAACGGTGAACCCAAGCCGCTCCCAGCGAACGGCTTCCCCTCGACGACAGCGACGCAGCCGAACGCGAAGCACCTAAGGATCGAAGAGCGCACGTACTTCGCGGTGTCCGCGACGAGCGAGGTGCTCGTGCTGCTCCTCGACTACCTCCGCGTCGTGGTAAACCTCACTATGCTCACCACCGATACTATGAGCCGCGTCATCGAGTTCCTCAAGGCGTTCAATTCGCGCACGTGCCAGGTCGTGCTTGGTGCGGGCGCGATGCGTTCGGCGGGACTGAAGAACATCACGGCGAAGCATTTGGGTGAGTGCTGCGCTTTTGCTTTTTGTATCGGGAGGGAGTGATATTGATGGAGCGTATTTGGTATTTTGTTTTATGCAGCACTGGCGTCGCAGTCCCTCTCGATCATGTTTGAGCTTATCCCCTACGTGCGCGAGACGTTCCGCCGCCATCTGTCCCCGAAACAGGCTGTTATGCTTGTAGAGTTTGATAAACTCAAACGCGTGCGTACACTCGCCGGCCTGGTGAGCTCGTATTGATACTGATGATACTATCTGTGTGTGTGTGTGCTTTTGTGGCAACAGGACTACCAGGAGCATCAGAACGAGATTCACTCAAAGCTGATAGCGATCATGGGCGACCGGCTCACTGCACATATCAAGTCTCTGCAGGTGGGTTGCTTTTTCTCTTTCTTTTGCTCCGGTCATGCGCGCGTATGAGGGAATGGTCGCCTGTCTGCTCGTCGTGCCTTTCGGTCTCGGATGTACAAGTGCGAAAGGAAATTTGGCTTTAGGCTTTCGCCGCGTGTTGGCCTCGCTGCATTTTACTTTTACTGATCTGCGCTCTGCATACGTGTGTTCGTATCCCAGGCTGTGGACTGGAGCGTGCCGAAGCCAGGCGGCGGCGTCAATGACTACATGGAAATCCTCGTCAAGGAAGCTGTCACCCTGCACAAGGTCCTATCGCGTTATTTGTCTATACCCGTCGTCGAGGTCCGTTCTCCCCTTCGTGATTCGCGTCTTCGTGTCGTATGAACTGACCTCACGTTTTACATCCGTGCCTTGTCTTTTTGTTCCTCCCGCTATGTAGTATGTCATGACGCAGGTATTTGCCGCGATTAACCACGGTCTGTCAGAGGAGTATGGCAAGATCGAGCTTCCGCATCAGGAGGCGAAGACAAGGTGTGTCACGCGATGCCAACATCCCACATCACATGCTCCCTCCATTTCCCCTCCACCCCCTCTCGTCATGCCGGCCGACGATCTTGAAACTGACCCCAGCTACGTATCACTAGGCTTCTCGCCGACGCCAAATTCCTGCATCAAAAACTCTCGGCCCTCAAAAATGTCGGCACGCCCAGCAACATGCTCGTGACCGTCATTTCGGAGAAGAGCCTCCCCAGGGCGGCGCCGCCCAGCCCCGCCGCACCCACGCCGTCGCGTGCAAGTACACTCGGACTTGGCGCCAGCGCAAACCAGCGCCTCAAGGGCCTCCTCTCCGGGAAATCCACCACCGCCAATTTCGACAAGGCGCTCCCTACGCCTGTGCCTGTGCGCACGTCCTCCCTCGCAGCAAGCTCACCCTCATCGCTTCTCCGGCCAACGTCACCCGGGGCCGATAACGGCGCTCTTGATCCTAATGCTAATGGCGGAACGACATCGAGTTCGAGTTCGAGTACGAGTTTATCGACGCCGCACCCGCACCCGTACCCGGTCCGCAGGGCATCAGCTGGGTTCAAGCAAGTGGAAATTGCACTGCCCAGATCGGAGTCTCCGGAGCTGCTGCGTGCGTCTTCTTCGTCTGCTGCTACGCGGTCATCTATTTCTGGCCCGGGGCAGGCGGATACCTCGGCGAAGAGGACGAGTTTAGACTCGGAGGGCCAGCGTCTGCGAGAGCCTGAGCCTGAGCCACTGCCTGTGCCCCCGCATGACAGTCCTTCTCCTCCTCCTTCCACTTCGCCCCCTGCTCCTGAGTTGCCTGCCACAGATGTGACTGAGGAACGGAAGGCACTTCCGGAACCTGAAACGAAGGGAAGTGGAAGTGGGAGCTTGGATCCGGGGAGGGAAGGGGAGAAGGCGCAGGGAGTGCATGGTCCGGCGTCAGGTGCTGCTGCTGCTGCTCCGCCTCCTGGCACCGATGCACTAGAAGAAACAGATTCTAACTCGGGCGCAGCAGTACCCTCGCAGTCGTCAGCGGACACTTCGGACACTTCGGACACGCCACCCCCACACCCACTGCCACAGTGATCTTCTTCGCGCGTCGGGCGATGAGGTCCAGTCGGTCATGGCGATGGCGAATCGTTGATCTTGTCTCTGGAGGTGGCTGGTTCCCGATGTGGATACTACGGCGATACAGTACCGTACGGGTTACAGGTCGGCGAGATCCCTTACCACTAGGGCGGTGCCCGAGCGCGATCTGCGTGGATCATGTCCACATTCATCCAATCATCCATCCTGGCGAACTTGCCTGGAGCGTTCACAGTTGCCATTGGTTTGTTGCCAATGCCCTCACCCCCACCCCCGTTGTCCTGTCCTATGCGTCCTGTCCCTGAATGTCCGTCATCATCCTGTCAGTCATATCTGTACATACCAATTGCACAGTCCGTGTCAGACTTCAAAGTTCAGCGTCTGTGTACCGAGCCTGGCTCCCTAAACCACCCCCCAAGCCCCACAATCATTCATCATTCCGTTCGCCCGGTATATTATTATACTGCCAAGGTCCAACCAGAGTTAACAAGACCGCACATCAATGCGTTACGGGATGCCAATGCCAATGCCGTGTACTTGTGTGTACCACCGCGGGAACAAGTGTGGGTGCCCCACCCAGGGTGCATGGTCCATGGCAAAAATCTGTGTTTTTCTGAGTTCTCTGCATTCTGGGGTGCTTTTTGTTAGAACATGCTTCTTTGATATTTGATACCGTTTTCTTTTCTTTTTCTATTCCTGCGCGCGTTCATTCGTTTCGTTTTTATTGTTCTGCATTCGGAGGGACATTTCGTGCACTAGTGATTAGATATCTAGAGAGCTTGGGCAGGCTTCTTTTTCTAAAAATTCGTTATCTTCCAACCTTCTCTTCCGAATTCAGTCTTACGATATAATCATCCTGATAATATATGGCTCCATTGCGACTTTGTAAGCAATTGCTTTTGCGCGCGATTCTACGCCATGGAGTTTTCGGTGAACGATGTGATACAATCTCGAATTCGACCCTAGGAATAGTGATCTAACCTGGCCTTGCCCGCGCCCACTCCTCGCCGACGAAAAGTTGCCGTGAAACGAGCACAGCTACTGCTAACGAGGCCGTAGGTCCCCGTCTTCCCAGTTCCCGGACCGGCCTGGGGTACGAGTCTGTTTTTAAATTTTTGATACTCGTCAAATGACAAAGCTCCCGTAACAGCTGACTCATGAAGATATCGTACTAAGCGGACCAAGTATTAGACTATAGAATTGGGTTGGGTTGGGTTACGCGACAAGTCGACAGCTAATAATATTCGATGGTTCTCAAGGCTGGATGCGGGACTTTGATAATTTGTGTGAGAGGAAACCACCGCGATCGAGCTCGGGGCGTTACGACTGGTGTGGTGATATTATTATCATTGGCATGATGCATCGCGCCGCTGCGTCACTTGGAGGTGACTATGGGTCCATGATGTTATGATTGTAAGCATTCATTACCGTCCTTCGCGCAATCAAAGGTCACACAAGAACGAGAACAAGCGGTGCAGTAGTGCGAGTCGGAGAAAATCTGTCTGTGTGCCAGAACGCGGTGTTGCTCACCCTGACGGGGACAGTTGGAGTCGTTGTGAAGTTGTGTGCGTCCCTAAATAAATAAATTTAACACTACTTATCTTAACTGATTGCTCGATCGCCCATTGTTCTTCGCCTGCCTGGGAATTGGGAGGGAATTGACTCGATCAAGGGCAGACAAGGAGATTGCCTGGAGAGTTTAGAAGCAAGAAAAGTCAAGCAGGATGCATGCATGCATACATGACGCATTGGCACGATGAAGAAGATGGACTGGGATGACCTCGACTCTCTAGGTCTACGCCCACGGCGAAGCAGATGGGCTGGAGATGGTCTAGAAAGCCGAGCCTTCTTGTTGACAATGCGTTTGAAGTGTCTATTCCGGAAAAATTGGGGATACAGGGATGGCAAAAAAGTATAAGGACATACAAGGAGGGATCTACGCGCGGCGTGCCATTGTTCTCTGACTGGTGACTCAAAGACGGGTTCGCTGGAAAAGCGTATTTGCCATTTGTAGAATGTGCTAGAAGTCGAACCTGATTGCAGAGCCGACGGAAAGAGCAAGAAGGGTGAAGAACGCGCGCCCTGCCAATCACATTGCGTGAGCCCCGTGTACGGTTGCCTAATTCGGATGCAAGCGGGTGCTGGGCGCGCTACGGCCCGCCGGGAGCGCGTCATTTGGAGGCGTACGCTGACGACTGGCGGGGTGCACGTCGGATGACAGTTCCCGACTCGTCAGGAGCGCGTCAGAAGTGAGATGTTGACGTCACACGGCTTGGTACAAACTGGACCAAGGCGTGAACGTGGCGAGTTTGCACGCCACACGTTTGAGCAACCGGAACGTGTGATGGCGCACGCTTTGGGTCATATCGCGGTGGCCCGATGCGATCTCGATAATATGAATGGGGCTGCGGCATGGACCCTATGTGATTCCCAAAAGGGACATCACGTGCGCTGTATTGGATGGAGTCACTTGTCGCCTCAAAAACGATTTTTTGGTCGCGACCAGGGCTCCTATATAAGGCCAAGCCTTCTGTCCGTTCCCCATTCCCTGCCCACAATGTTCGAGGAAATCTGCCTAGTTTGCGGCAAGCAGCTCATCGACGACAAGTACGTTTTTCCCTTTGATCTCTTTGTCAGTAACTCATATGCATCCCGCCCACAGCCTCGCCTACTGCAGTGAAAACTGTCAGTCGCTCGACACCTCCTCGCCGTCCGTCTCATCGGCCTCAAGTGCCGTCTCTTCCCCAAATCTGGGCTACGCAACTGGCGGAGACGTTCCCGCCCTTATCCCATCTGCTCTTGGTTCCGCGCTCGGCAAATTTACGCGCCCTCGCCACCACTACTCCGTCTCCTCTTCCTCTGCCTCCTCTACTTCCTGGTCCGCAGTAACAGACGACGAAGACGATGTTTACCTCGGCATCAGCAGCTACCGCAGCAACCATTTTGCCGATAGCTCAGACTCCTTCTACGAAGGGAGCTCAAAGTCCGCCAACTTCCTTGATTCCATGCAGCCGTCGGCCCTCTCCTATGCACGTCGGCCCTCGGGTACTAACAACCGCGCCACTGTGAACCCTCACGCCCGCGCCAGCTCTTACAACGTGCATGACATTCCAAGAAGTGCACCTCTCCATTCCCATCTGTCTTCCACCGACGATGATGGCGGATATTCTGACGTCGGGTTTTCATCCCGAGACGAGTCCGAGTCCGAATTCCAGCACCCAAAGCCGGCATCTCCACTCCCAAAGTCTAAGCGCAACCGCGCAAGTCTCCCGGCATGCTTCTCCTTGCTGCAGATGTCCTTGGCCGAGGGCAAGCACATTTCCCCTGTATCGTCCTCCGGCAACACCATCGCGCGACCTTCACCTCCCACACCAAAACTCCCTCTCGCCGGTCTCACCCACACCCCCTCCATCACCTCTATCCATACCCCGCGAGGTCGTCGACGCGCACCGGGCAACTCGAGGTCCAGCCGTGGAGACTCCAGCTCCCGCTCACACTCCCGCTCTCGTTCGCGACGGGTAGCCCTACCACAGTTCAGCCCGAGGCCCTTCCGTCGAGACGAGTCCCCCTCTCGGGGCCACGCAACAGGCCGCCGGGACAGCTCCCCGCCGCTGATCATGAAGCTCTCCACTGAGGCCCTGGAAGACCACAACCGCCTTTTGACCGCAGCTGCAACGAAGGCAGGGGCACCCGGACTCCGGAAGGGTCGGGGTAGGGCAACGGCAGAAGTGGATGTGGATGCCCCAGGGTACGGACACGGACGAAGTGGGCTGCTGGATCGAGAACGCGCGCTTGGGCTCGGTAACCGGCCAAGTCGAGTTCTGTAGCTTCCTTCATACCATATTCCGTCGTGACTCGTCTCTGCTATCTCTTCCTTCGTTCCTGCTCCTTCACTCCAACTCCAACTCAACTCCACATTGCTGTCTGTAAAAACAAATCGAAATCATACCACTCAATTCAGGAACATTATCAAGATCAACACCTCTTCCCGCTCTCTCGCCTCTCGTATCATCATACTCATACTTTATGGAATACACCGCATCTCATCCGCTCAAGCACCAAACTCATCATCCCAACTCTTAACTCTACGCATCAGCACCCTCATCTCACCGCAACACAAATATACTTATCATATACATTCGTAGCTGCCTTCGCACAGAAGAAAAATCAATGCATCCATTCGCGCACCTCCTGTATACTCAATCTCATGTGCCCATGCCAGCGCCTCAACGTATCATTTTAATTTTTCTTCGCTCTTTTGGTCTTCGGTGACCTGCCGAAGGCCCCTATCATCATGGGGTGCCGCTTACCTCCTGCAGGGCTTCAAAGTGCAACGTTCAAGTTCTTCCCCTTTGTTGCGCCTGCAGGGAACGTGGCTACGCTTAACCGTTTCGCTTGGACCGGCCGGCGACTTGTCGAGTTCGCGTTCTTTCTCACTCTTCAAACTTGCTGCGCATGCATGGGCTCAAATCTATCTATCAATCCAAGTATCCGAACCTCTTGCTCGAGTTCCCCGTCCCCTCCCACGTTCCAAGTTTCTTCTTTCTTTCTTTGCCTTCCTTTTTTTTCATTGTCAATACGACATCTTCCATTCACCGCTTCGCAGTGCTTGCCGGTATCATATCCAGTGCACATCTCATCTACATCTCTCCTCATCGTCACCATCATAGATTCAGGATTATCACCACGAAGAGCCAACATATACTTACGAGGTTTTACTCACAGCAATTTATTCCAGAATCAATCCAAGTAGTACAACCACGCACACTCCGCACCTCCTGTACCCTGTACGGAAACAAATGCCATAAATCAAATTCTGTAGAGTTCCGAGTGATTTGCGAGACTTGCTGTGATATCGCGTCGAGTCATTTATCAATATCATTGCTGGGCGACCACTGAAGGCGACGCCGCGCGCGATGGTGAGCTCAGAGCGAGTGACCTTTCTTTAAGGCATCGTTTCCCCCTTACTTTTGCCGTCTAGTAATTTTGAAGTTCCGCATGCGCAATGGCTGCCACGAGGCTCATAAACGCGTTCAGCGCTCAGTGTTAACCGGTCCACCCCAGTAACTACGGAAATGCCCCCCCCCAAAAATGTCTTTCAGTCAAGCTTGCCTCCGAGTCTTGACTCGACCACTCCTCAAGCAATTTTTTTTGACAACTTGCGATCGCTCCAACTCGAGCTTGCGTCGCCCGTCGATTTCAACACAAGTTACGATCCGGGTTAGCGCTGTTACAAACGTTGAGAATCCACATGGCACATTACATTGGCACAAGGCGAATGTTCGAGCGCCGTGGAACACCGTGGAACGTGGGCGGTGAATGCTCCGAGCCTCCGGCGGTGCCAGCTGCGGACGTTCGGCGAGTCGTGGCACCGTCATCGAACGTGATGATCTCGCGATTGCGCGACTTTTTGTTTTAATTATGTGGCTTTCACGCGATTCTGAATGCTCGTCGTCG
>JABCKV010000126.1:26337-49624 GCA_018282005.1 Asterophora parasitica
ACAGAGAGTCCAGGCTGGCTCCAGACGGCTTGGACAAGACAAGACGGATGTCGGACAAGCAGCCTTCGGGATCCGTCACGAAGTTTTTCATTGAATGACAGTGCTAAGGCCAAAGTTACAGGCCCAAGCTCAAGGCCCGGAGCTTCAGGTGGGCAAAGTCCGTCGGAGGAGGCCAGACCATGTCGATCAACTTGAGCTTGGCGTTGCAGTGGGAAATCGTTGGATTGATTGGATGAATGAAAGATCGGACTGACTCGACCTCGAGCTCGACGGAAGACCTTCTTCGGCCGATCATGTATCGGCGCATCGAGTACTCGTCCAGTCGCGACTCGCGATCGCGTGCAGGTACTTGGATGAGCCAGCGGACCGACGGTTGACTGGGCTGCCGGCGGCGGAGAGCGAGGCGAGGGCAGGCCCGCTCTGGAAGTCTAAATCATTGTAGACCGGGGAATGCCGTTGCGCACCATGCATCCAGGCTGAGTCTGCGCTATCGAGATAATATTGTACCTTCTGGTATCTGCGCTATCGAGATAATATTCAAGGTCGCCCAAAGGTTCACAGAGCAGGTGATTAGATCTGATAGAGCACGCGCACGCGAGTTCTGATATACATGTACAGGTAGGCGCGCGCCAACTCGCCTCAGGGAGCCATCATCGTCGGAAATGTCTCCACAATTACTGGGGCAGCTGAATACGTTCCTGTCGTGGAAGACGTCGCTTCAAGCCTGCTTGTGGCTCGAAAGGGTTGTTCCTGGGCTATTCTTTGAATTTCCTTCAAAAACGTGTTGCTCTTGTAGCGTGCCACAAACATTGCACTGGTGCCGTGATTGGAATCAGCAGCGGATTATCGATGTACTCGGGAGTAAATAGAACATTGTAGCTGCGCTGAGCTGAGGTTGCGGTGCGCGACGAGCAACGGCAACGCCACGCGTGATTTTGTCTCAGCAACGTCGAGTTCAAGTTGGTGGTGGACGACGCTGCACAATAAAGACGGGCCGACTTTGCAGTCTTGCACTCTCCCTCATCCACTGCAGTTTGTATCGTATCTAGCCACCATTGATCCTTCTACACCCCATACACGGGATTATCTCCCCCCACCTGCCCTGCACCAAGTGCTAGTTGCCAGTCCAGTCGCTGGCCCCAGTGCAATCCAGCGAGAAACCGTGGCCACCGACGCCCAAAGCCTCGTTCCAGCAACCCGCACTCTGTCTGATCTCGAGCAGGAGTCAAGCGGCAGTGGGAGCGGCAGTACAGGCACATCCGCCACCGACCACAGCGGTGCCGCACCTTTCCTGGACGTCTTGCACTCGTGACTAATTCCTCTCTCCAGACACCGACCGCGCCCGCAAACGACAAAGGACCAGCACCCACAGCACCCCCTTGACCATCGATCGCGTCCCCCACACCATGCGCTACACCGACTCAGATAAACACTCCAACCACTCCGCCTCCCCCGACTTCACTGCTCACGCCGGGCCCTCTACAGCTGGTAATGGCCATCACACCACTCGCAACGGTTTCGCTGCATCACCTACCAATGGCTATGCAACCAACGGCACCGCGCCCGTGGGCAACGGGTACAGGCATCCAGGCAAGGCTATCGCGAAGCTCAACTTTCCGGGCACAACGCTCTACGAGGACTCGTATGTCGACCGTGAGGAGTTTGTACGCCTCGTGATACAGAGCCTGCGCGACGTCGGCTACATGTGCGTATCTCTGCACTTTCGTTGCTGTGTGCGGCTGACTTATTGTATTGTGCATTGCAGAGAGTCGGCAGCAACGCTGGAGGCTGAGTCCGGGTACGTCATGGAGGCGCCAGAGGTGTCTGACTTCAGGGAGTGTGTATTGGAGGGCTCTTGGAAAAAGGCAGAGGCAGCGTTGATGCGCTTAATGGGCGGCGATGACGACGGGCTATGGGTGTGTTTCCTACCACTCCGCACCACGAACGTCTGGCTGATGATTTATGTAGGATGCCAAGTTCCTCATTTCCCAGCAGAAATATTTGGAACTGTTGGAAGCGAAGAAGACGACGTTGGCGCTGCACGTACTCCGCCACGAACTCGCACCGCTGAACGTGGAATCGGACCAGCTACATACGTTGTCTAGGTATGCTTGTAGTTAACCCCCCTTTTCCAGCCGCTGATTGCTCATGCGCCTAGTCTTATGATGTGCTCAGACGTGGAGGATCTACGGCAACGAGCAGGGTGGGATGGCGCATCCGGGACGTCACGGCGACAACTTCTAAATAATTTACAACGTGCGCCCTCTACCCCCTCCTGCCTATCCCTAGCCACTCATCCTTACTATGCCCAGGATACATCCCCTCCTCTATCATGATTCCCCAACGGCGATTCTCCACATTACTCGACCAAGCACAAGCACACCAGCGCACGCAGTGTCTATACCACAACTCACCCTCAGATTCCACCGCATTTTCTCTATACACTGACCACCACTGCCCCAAGTCTGCATTTCCGAGGATCACAACTACTATTCTACAAGTCCATACGGACGAGGTGTGGAATATGGAATGGAGCCATGACGGGTGTCATTTGGCGACCGCGAGCAAGGACAAGACCGCGATCATATGGCGGCTGTCGGTACGCTACCTAATCTTACCGCCTGCGGTCTGTACATATTTTGATCCGCACTTTAGTATGACGCAGAGGGCTCGTCGCAGGAGTGGGCGCCTCACCTAGTTTTGAAAGACCACCCCTACCCTGTCGGATGTTTAGCGTGGTCAAAGGACGATTCAATCATCCTAAGCAGCGCCGAGAATTTCATCAAGGTCTGGAATGCTAAGGTACGTCATCTCACCGTCATGTCCTCCTCTTTAGCAGGTGGTGAACTCCCTATTGCAGACGGGCGTCTGCATCCGCTCCCTCGAGCAGCACACGGAGACTGTCACAGCGCTCGCATGGCTACCAGACGACTCGGGTTTCATATCAGCCGGACTCGACCGCAGCATCATGCATTGGGTACGTCTCAATTATCTCCACCTCTCTCCACCGATCTTGGCTTCTTACCTATGGAACCACCACCCAGGACGTAGACGGGAACCTCCGCGACAGATGGGCCGCGACGGACATCCGGATAACGGACCTCGCGGTAACACCAGACTTTATGCGCGTCGTGACGGTTGGGATACACCATATCCCCGTCAACGTGGCCGAGACGGGGTCGGGGCGCGATGCGCAGTCGGGAGATGCGGCGGCTGCGGGGGCAGCTGCTGCTCGCGCCTCGGAGAATAGGCTAGTCGTGTATGATTTGGCCACCAGGCAAATTGAATCGTACGTGTTCTCGCCTCATTCCGGAATTTTTTATTTTATCTCTTTCGTCTTTCCGTTCACGGCTTTGTTATTCTGGAAAATAATGTCATTTCTGACAATTATATATACAGATCCATTCGTCTTGAGGGCGAGCTTACAAGCGTCAAGGTGTCGCAAGATTCACGGTTTGCATTGATCAACCATGCCCCAGACGTGAGTGCATTCTTTCTCCTTGTGGATGCAGGCTGACGGCATTACCGCCACCTATAGGAAGTTCACCTCTGGGACCTCTATACGGGGCGCCTGTCGCGCAAATTCACAGGGCAGAAGCAGGGGCGCCATGTCATCCGAAGTTGCTTCGGTGGATATGACGGCAACTTCATCGTCAGTGGGAGCGAAGGTGCGTACATGTTCGTCCTCTGCGCGGGTACTTGATTGACACAATTATGTTTCTAGATGCGAATGTGTATGTATGGCACCGTGAAACGGGTACGCTTCTGGAGATCCTCTCGGGCCACGGTGTGGGGAGTGTGAACTCCGTCGCGTGGAATCCACGCAACACGCGGATGTTCGCGTCGTGCTCGGACGACCATACCGTGCGGATATGGGAGGCGCCGCCGGGGATGATAGTCGAAGAGCCCGCGCCGACGCAGTCCTTTGCCTTTCTCGATAACGGGAATAGCTCCAGTAGCAATGGCAAGGGTAAGACCCGGCAGCGGTGGGATGCCGACGGTGTCGAGATTTGACCTTGATGATCATCTACGGGCCTACGCACAGAGATGTGTGTTGCCAAACTACTCTACCCCGACACCGCCCGCTCTCCGCTCGACTGTCGGCAGTGGTCCACCGCCGGACCACGCTCGACATTTGCATTGTAACGACACCACGACTACCCCCCCCCCTCCCTCGCCACTGTTTCCCTGCGCATTGCATCTGATACTCCAACACTGCTCCCATCCTTGTCATCATAGTTTTGCATAGTAATAACAACAACAACAACAACAACAACAACTTCACTCAATCTCAACGTGGACGTCGACATATCTTACACATCACAGAATCTGAATAGATTTCTTTTGAAGAATCGCGGGTTAAACGAGTATTGAACGAGTGCACAAACCTTCACCGGCTGGCTCAACATGGCTAGCTATCGATGATCGCCTGTACTCTTCACGCTGGGTCAAGGGTCCAGCAGTACCACCGAGCGCGTACATATCCCCTTGAATGGCGTTAACGGAAATATGAAGATCGCCTGTGTAAATGAAAAACATTGTGCATATACACGCCGTCCGCAAGGCGTACGTTTTTTTCGGTAATATACTGTCAGTCCACGCCTCGCCACATTCCACGCCGTATCGGTCCTGCATATTCCCAATCTGCGGTTCTTATTGCGACCTCGCCATTCGTCACTGCCCAAAGTGCGTGTTTTGGATGCATATGAGGCCAAGATGAAGATGAGATGAACGCATCTGTGCATCTACAAATACCGACCGTCGAGGACTCGTTCTAGAGAGGATTCAGGATTGTAACAATCAGAGTAGTGAATGAATCTCGCCTACTTATCTGTCAAGATCTTTGCCTCGCTTTTAGGTTATGGTCTTTCATTTTGAACTCTATCCTGCACCAGCTGTGCGGCGATGTCGATTGCGAGAAACTTCATCGAACTTATCAGGATCGTAATTCTCCGCAAGTAGAGAAGAGTCGTAGCGATGGCATAATCAATGGCATGCACGTCAAGCTTGAAGTCTCACAAACCGGAAGTTAAACCATATAGCTGTGGACATCGAGCTCAGTTCGGATGCTAATAAATAAATAAGAAGGGCTGAAAGGTCCTGAAGATCGTGGATAGTGCCAGGAGCAAGAATCACGCCAGCATCCACAGATAGTGAAGCACGTCGCAGCGGAGCAAGTCATGCGCCAAGTACCTGTAGATACGCCCCAATTCCCTTAAAACTGGCGAGTTCTGATGCCCAAATACACAGGGCTGACATTCGTGACAGAATAAATAGATCCTAGTGATACAAACCGCACTGTGGTATACACGAGATGGATGGTGTCTCGTCGACCTGCAACAACAGCTAGGTGATACATTAAAGATGTGCAGGAAACAGCTAGATAAATGAAGGAGAGTGAAACAGACCCCGTAGTACATGAAGTTCTGGGGACGGAGGTGCAAATCAAGGGCGCTGGGGATTAGGACGTCGCTTGGGCACGAATAAAGACGCCATCGGGTCCTTTTTGGCTGGGGGTTTGAGCGGCCGTGATTCCGCTGGCGCTGGGGCATCGGAACGCAATGGCGGTTTGCTCGACACGCCCATGACACCAGGAGAGCTCTTAGACGGGGCAATTAGAGGCCGAGCCTTGATAGTTGAGGGCATAGATGAAGATGCCGATGCAGGGGTTGATGCGATGGAGGCAGAGGAAGCTGCGGAGGAAGTAACAGGGCGACGATGGACCACGTTGTTCACGGTGACCCGACTTGAACTACTGGAAGGGGGCAGAAAATCTATAGCAGCACTTGCAGATTTCGGGAGGACGCTGTATCGCTTCCCGTTCTGTGGCATTGGCGGCAGCATTCGTTGAGACATCGTCTTTTGCATCTTGGATGCTTCAGTCCGTGTCTTCTGGAAAAGAGTCTTGGGTGTGGGTGCACCCCCTGAGGAGAAAAATCAAAACGTCAGCGCAATTGCAGACTTGGACATCGACAGGCGTACACCCAGTGCGTTGGCGTTTTGGAGGAGGGACACGATCTGTTAATTTGACTTCTCGTTCTTTCTTGCGCTCCTCCGCTTCATGTCGCTGGCTCCGAAGCTTCGCGCTGGCTTCTTCTAAGCGCTTCTCTTCAGCTGCATTTAGAAACTGACACACGAGAACATAAGCACAAGTAGAGCTTCAAAGTGAGTAGGCTTGACTCACAAAATAATGATCTCTCCACGATTCTGGTTCATCTTCCGAGTATCTTGCGAGAGTGTGCACTGAATAACATAGACTCTTCCATATTTCTATGAACGCGCATGAGTGAAGAATATTCAAGATAGGCAAGAATGCCGGTAGTACCTGGAGTGCTTGCTTGAAGATGCTGTGGCAATCATAAGTGTTTAGTTGGGATGAATCAAAGCAATATGTGGCTCTCATACCGGTGACGAGGCCTCCAATCGAAGGAGCTGTTCTGCATTGCAGCGCTCGAGGATCGGTTTCACCAAATCGTACCTCAAGTCATCGCCGAAGCTGCTGATATCTGACCAGTAGTGAGCGGATAGCCTGTTCAATTTGCAAGGAGTACATACAACCTATATTGCTTGCACACACTAGCATTGAAGGGACAACGTGTAAGCGACCTGAGTCGTCTCAAGAAACGTCATGAAAACCCTACCTCGCTGACACAGCCCTACAAGCGTTGGAATGCGACGAATCGGATAATTTAGATCCGTGTTCATTGGAAATTGGAGAAGTAGCTGGAGAGAGGGGGGCAGTAGGTAGGGGAGCCTCAGCCTTGGAGGAGCAGTACTGAATCCTCCATAAACCTTTGCTTATGTTTGCCACGCGATCAGGGGCATCAGGGGCCCAGCGCCGAATGATACCAGCACCGAAAGTTGAAATTTGAAACTTGAAAGGACTACCATGCTCTTGCCTACCATAATCACTTCATGCGGTTTGGTCTGGTCTGGTGAGTCCCTGCAGTGCGCCCCCAGAAAAAGCCAGCCCTGGGGAACCTCTATCTCCTTCCCCCGAGCTCCTGCACGCCAACCGCCTCCTTCCTCTGCGTGGGCGTCGTCTCCCATACCACCCTCTCACACCTCGTCTCTCTCCTGCACGAGACCCCCTACTGTTCCCGCTGCGGGCGCTTCGGGAACCTGCTCTACGTCTCCGAATGTGCTAGGCGCTGCTACAGCTCCATGCGGTTCCACGCCAGCGCCGTGCCCATGACCAAATCCGATGTGATGGCGGCCTTTGGGCTTTCAGTAAGACGATCGCGGTGTCGGTGCCTGTTATGCGTCCCGTCCCCCGCGTTGAATTGTGTGCTGGCAAAGAGCGGTACCGGCCGATACTGCTGAGTCCCAAGCTCGTGAGGGCGGCGGCGGCGGTAGTCCAGCACGGAGGCGAGGACAAGCTTTTAGCGTATATCGCGAGCGAGGGGACACAAGCCAAGCAGAACTATGATCGCAAAGTGGCGGTGCAAGCGGCTGTTGTGCCTGCGAGGCCTCCGAGGTACGACCAGGATGGGAATTCTGTGGGACTTTATCCGGACAATATCAAGCGGTATTCCCATCCTTGGACCGCGCGACGGGGATCTCGAAAGTGGTGTGTCGTGCCAAGGGTGTCAACATACTGCACTCAATCGATCCAGCAGCTCGGGCAGTCACGGACATAAGTTGTATTTTCGTGCGTATCGGGCGTACACTATGGATGGCTTTTTTGAGCACTATACGCACTGCGCAGTGTGGAAAGGCGAAACGGCGTTGACTGGATATGCAGTGACTCGTAACTGGTGGCTGACGTCTGTATCATCTTCTCATCTGCGACAGTCTTGGGTTCTGTGTTTCTTTCATTGTCTCCTTCTCCTTCTCGGCATTCGTCGCGTGCACCTTCGATTACTAGGCTTGCGTAGCATACACCGGTTTTTGAATCAAACATTTTTTCTGGCCACCGAGTGTCGCGCTACTGAATCGCAACACTGCGCAGGCCACGTTCATCTGTGCGTTCCTGTCGCCGTGCCCGGATGCGTTATCCGATTGAAGATGACTCAGGCTGGTTGGATCCACAACGAGTAGCATGACCTCTTATTCCTCAGCTATAAGAGCACGATGGAAGCAAACACGAGCAATCTCATAACGCCCACGACCTTCACCACCCACAGCCCAGTGTGCACCTCTCTTCGTATCTCAGTGCTAGAGACCAGATCGAGCACCACTCGACTCCACCACTCAAACCACACAAGCTCTCTTGAGCTTGAATGGTGAGCCTCGTTTTGTCAAACCCGTCCTCTTTCAGTCCTCCATACTTACACCACCCCCTATTATTAGATGTGCCTTCAAGACTACGCCAAGTATGCCTGCGGCTGCCAGCAGCCCACTGAATTCCATCAGTGCGATCTCCGTCGTGGAACGAACGTCAAATGCGCAACCGTAATGCCAGGTGTCACTGTCAACGTGCAGAACTATTGCAAGAGCCATCTTGTACCAGAGGCCCAGCGGGGCGGCGGACAATGATACTCTGAATGGCGGGATACTAGTCAGTACTTAGCAGTCACCGCAACGGTTGACCCATGTTTCGCACCTTCCCCTTCTCCACCACAGTCTAGCTGTACTTTTGAATATTGAACATCTATCGTACCATCAAGAGAGAGGATCTGTCATTAGTACGTGCCGCAGGTGGATCTGATCAATTCTCTCTTCTCCTCCATCCGATATCGCCCATCCCCCCCGCTACACAAAAGCGAATGCTCGAGTTGTTAACTTCTCATGGCACCCGCAATGGCCAGGTTATAACCCTGCCCGCCGATCTGGACGTCACAGACTAGCTTGCCGCCCGCATCATACATCGGGAAGCTCCAGATTTTTCCCATTGAAATACTCCATCTCCAGATCTCCAGGCCCTCGTACATTTGTGTCTTACCTGTCGGCGTGCCCGGACGCGTCACCCAGCTACCAGCTTCTCTAAACCCACATCTCCAAAATCACCCACCTCCTCCTAGGCATGCATCGCACTTCACCGTGTCCGGCATCGCCGAGCTCCTTCACTGCGACTCTCGCTGCTATTGCTGTACTCAGCGATTCGGGAACTTCCTCTACATCCCCGAATGCAGGCGGTGCTGCTACAGCTGCCTGCGGTTCGACGACAGTGTTGTTCCTGTGACCAAAGCGGATGCCCTGAGCTTGTATGGGTTCACCGCCGAAACGATAGCAACATTACCTATCATGACCACCATCCCTGGGACATACGGTGTTGACTTGAGCCAGGAGCAGGCTAGGCCCATCCAGCTGCTCAGCGCTAACTTCGCGCGAAATGCAGCGATAGATCAGCACGGAAGCATTCAAGATATGGTGGATTGGATGCAATCAAGCGTGATGACGACTCGCAGGAGAGTGGCGACGCGATCGGCCCCGAGGAAAGGGAGGAAATCTTCCTGCGTCTAGGACGCCAATCCTGGGACTCGGACTCGGACATCAAGTGATTCGTGGCGATTGTCCTCTTCCCTTACTTGGATCGCAGCCCAGGGGGTATTTATCCTGGCATTTCCTGCAATGGATGCCTCATTCCCGGTCGCAACTATCAGGACGCCCGTTACGGGGACGTCTTCTATAGCTTTTATCAGCTATACACTGCGGATGGCTTTTTTCAGCACTATGCAAATGTGTTCAAAACCTTTGGCAAAGTATTCAGTGACTGGCCACTGCATCAATTCGCCTCGAGGTCCTGGGTCTGGGTCAGCATTGTCTGCTTCGCGGCGTGCAATTGTCTGTCACCCCGATCTACAGACTACCTCCGACTGGCCATAATCTCGCGCCTCCTCACACACTCCCGCCTTGTCTTGATCTATCAAATCCCATCGTCGGCAAGTTTGAGTTTCCTCTCCCCTTGCACTCCTGTAGCTGAGCAGACAGCAGTCCTTCTTGTGTGCCATCCAGGCGAGAGCTCTCGAAATAAATCAGCACTCCATCTTCGATATGATGAGATTGTGCCGGTACCCGACGCATGAAGGCACCGAACCAGCTGATGCCAGTCGTACCTATCGCCCCCCAATTGTACAATGATGCTCTCGATCTGTGAAACCCACCACAGACCAAGGAACTCTCTTCATGGAAATGCGCAGTCTGTGTACATTGTCTTCTGGGTGGCAGTATAACTCTGGTGCATGCAATGCAAAGACGGTCCTCTCCCAATCCCACTTGTCGAAGTTCCTTCCGACCACGCGGAGTCAAGACTTGAATTGACGCGTTCAGTGCGTCCTAGGAGTCAATCATCGCAATGGTCATATATAATATAACTTTATTGTGTCGCTGGAGGACCAGGCTCATGATCACCAGCGGTCCTTGCCTTCAGTGCTTGACCCAGTATCCGGGTGCATGCGCATTGGCCCGCGCCGCCTTGAATAATTAGTTGCTCTCGAGTGCCTCTCAAATTTGCCACTCTGTCCTCTTGTGACCTGATAGTTCACGGCGGGGCTAGTCTCGAGGCCACATCTCCACCAGTTGCAACGCACCGGCACGAGTGATGAGACATGTGCACAATTTCCATAGAATTCTCAAATAACATGCATGAACACCGCGCCAGCGCCGCCCGCAGGTCACCATTCGAAAGATCTCGCGGCAGTACTTCTGACGCCAGCTCAAGCGTGGCAGCGAAGTATATCATACGAAAGGAGAATAAAGCACATATGTATATGTATGATATATTGCAAAAACAAGTACAAGATAGCGAAAGTAGCGGAGAGTCCACGTCCATTCACTGTCCCGTGTCCATAATGTGCATGCAACATAACTCAAGAAAATGATGTTGGTGAGTAACAAGGAAGTCATTAGAAGGAAGGGAAAATGGGGAAGGGGGAAGGGAGGCGCGGAAGGGTGACAGGGCGAATAGAGGCGCAGTACCGAAGGTCGCAGTAAACCAAGGACTCGTCAGATTAAATAAAAGGTGAAAAGGAATCATCACAGGGAATGGCATGGTACGGCTGGGAACCAAAGGGAAAAGAAGGAGGAGAAGAGAAAAGCGTTACATAGTCAACATATACTTTTTAGCCATTCATCTCTGGACTTATTAGCGTCCAAAGGAGGGAGGGGGGGTTCGTGTGTCGTTTCGTTCGTTACGCGTTACATGTCGTAGTCATCGAGTGGCGCAGATATCGCGACTCCCTCTCCACCGCTCAGAACCCCATGAACCCCTGACCGCCCAAATTCTGCTGGGCATGCGGGCCAGGAGACGGGTGGCGCATCACGCTCTGATGCATCGCCTGTGTCTGCGGGGGCGGAATACCATACTGCGCGGGGTTGAGCCCCGCGGCACCCATCATGCCCATGTGCATCTGCATCTGCATCATCGGGCTCATCTGAGGTATGGCGTACCCCAGAGCATTCGGGTTCGGCGAGAGGCCGTATATGTTCTGCTGCTGCTGGTGTTGGTTGTGTTGTTGTTGGTTGTGCTGGAGGTGCTGCGGCTGCAGCTGCGGCGACTGCTGCTGCTGCGCTTGGTGTTGCTGCTGCGGGCTCTGGGTGCCGGACCCCTCGGGTGAGTGCCCCGACGAGGAACCCGAGCCTTGTAGTTTCTGCATCGCTTGGAGCTAGGAAGGAAAGGCGAGTGTGTCAGAGAGGAAAGAAGCGAGATACAGAAAGGCAGGAGGAAGAGTTTATCTGACCTCGTAGAAGGCAAAGTCCTGCAGCAGTGAGGTCCTCGCGGGATGCGTGTGGAAGATCCTGAGCATCTCCTGTCCCGCGTCCGGGAGCAGCTCCTGCGTGTCCCGTGAGTTCGTCACGGGCTTGCGCTCCTGGGTGTTGCTGCGGAGAAAGTTAAAGAACACACATCACGACAAAAGCATACACGCGTACTTCAACTTGATGTGCCGCAAATTGACATTAGGGATATCCCGCACGAATATCCACCGAACAGTGAAGACGCCCTTCCACTTGTCCGATGCCCAGACGGTGCTGCTGCGCGTATAGTCGACCTGCGGGCGCGTTTAATTTTAGCACGAGAAAGTAACTCGGCCGCACTCACCGGCGTCAACATCTCCGCCATGCCGCAAAAGTGCCCACTGTAAGCAACGTTAGTATCACTACGGCAGTGATGACGGCACGCGCACCTGGCGTTGACGCTGAAGAAGAGGTAGATGGGCCCGCGGCCGGCGGTCTCCTTGAACGCCTTGTCAAGCCTTTTATTTCCCGGGTCCGTCGAGCTCCAGATCTCGTACTTGAGCGACTTGTGCACGTCATCCTCAGTGTACGACTTGATCACGAAGTAGCGTGCCTAGAAAAAGGTGAGGATAATTTTATCATGACTCCCGATCAGAGTGACGTACGAACTGCGGCCTCGTATCAAAGTTGGTGGGGTTGTACCCCTTTGTCGCGATAAGAGACGGCACGTCGATGGGCGTGTGCGTGAAGCTTCCACTCTGTCCCTGCTGTCCACCCTGGTTCTGGTTCTGATACGACGCCCCACGCTGTTGCTGCTGCTGGAGGTACTGCTGCGGTATCGCAGGCACAGACGGCACATTGCCTCCTCCACCCGCGCGGTACCCGGCCTGGAGGTTCGGGTTCGACGAGCGCGACCCGAGCCTGCTGTTGCTGTTGCTGCCGCTCGAAGACTGCCGGCTCTCGTGGTGCGACTGCTGGTACGGCTGGTACTGCTGCTGCGTCTGCGGGGTCTTGCGCCCGTCGAGGTCAGTCACGAGCTGCAGGTTTCGCCCGTTGTTGTTGTGGCTGCTGCTGCGCATGCCAGGCGCGAGCGCAGGTGGCGGATGCGTTGGGTTGAAACGAGGCGGGTGCACACTCTGCCCGGGCGTGGACTGGTAGTTGCCGCCATATCCATGTGGGTAGCTCGGGTTGCTGGCGAGCTCGAGGGCACTGAGGGCGCGCTGCACGTCGTCGATTGCTGCGTTCTGGTTCGTGTACCCAGTGCGCCACTCGTTTCCAGGGGTCCACGGCGAGTGTCGGCCGATAGGGCTGCTCGCATACTGCTGCTGCCCACGGGCGTACTCGTCGTCATAAGAGCTTTGCTCGTCGACCTCATAGGCATATTCGTCCTCTTCGACGCGCTCTGCCGTGTCTGGGGATGCAGAGGTGCCTTGCCCCTGGCCTTGGGCGCCGTGAGCCGTCGGAACCTGGAGGGTGCCCGAGCGCTTGAGACCCGAGGCGTTGTTCATCTTGCGAGGGCCTGCAACGCCCGAGCCATAGGTGAGTGATACATGACGGCGGACGGTGGAAGCTGCGGGAGGCGGCGATGGCACATGAGGTACGCCAGCAAAGTGGGGAGAAAGGGGAGAGTTTGTGGAGGCGTCGAGGTGCGGTGCTTGCTCGGGAGCAGGGTGCTGTTGATAGTCAGTAGATGATGATGAATACGGTTAGACACGCACCTCGTCTTCAACGGAATAGCCGGCGGCGATGTTCCAGGGCTCCTCGTCGCCTTCATGGCCAGCGATAGCCGCGAGACTGTTGACGGTCTTGTTGGGTGTCAAATTGCCCGAGGAAGGCGGGCCTTGAAAACCTGTGTAAAGAAGCGTAAGCCGGTGTGGACGATGAGATACGCAAAGGTTGATTACAGAAATGCAGCGTTGATCAGCGATCGGTGGGATGAGGATAAAAGATGAAAAAGTAGGAGTAAAGACTGACCGCGATGGTATCTGGTGGGAAGAGAGCTCTGGCGGTGGAGAGACGATTTTTCGCCGACTGCGCCAACGCCACCAACCCAGTCTTCGTCGACAACCTCGTCGTCGTTGGACAGAGGCTGGTCGTGGGCTTCTTCAGGAACAGGCTCACGTGCAGCGGCTCTGGCAGTGCGAGAGGAGGCAGAGATGGTGTGGTGGCGTCTGACACCGCCTGTGGCTGGAGGCGAGGCTGGGACAGGCGGGGGTGGGGGCGTCGCCTGTGGAGACATGGGTGGGAGATGGTTGCAAAGATGTTGCCAGATCAAAACTGCCCGCGATAGCCGACCCGTGACATGACGCATGCCTCGCCAGTACAACCATTTTGAATTTGAATCAATTGAGGCTATTACACGGTCAGCATCTAAGTACGAGAACTATGGAATACAGAGAATGAGGGAGCCACAGTATCCGCCACCATTTCAGACCATACGTGAATAAGGCTTGGGGCTGAGGTTTGAGACTGGGTGGGCGTATTGATTCATGCGGAATTTTGAAGCGCGTAGTAAACTTGAGGACATGTGGAGGCGTGTCCGAGGGAAAGAGGAGGATGAAGGATATTGGATCAGCTTTCGGCCTTTAGGTTGCCAGAGTGCCGCTCGTGGTGGTAGTGTGGACATTCCAGGAGGAAGTGACGAACCATCTCGACTGTGAGGCATCGGCAGTTTGCACATGTACGCGCCTCTGAGCGGCGTATCCCGGTCCGGGAGAGGTGCAGTTTAGTAGAGGTGGCCGGTACGGACCTGAGTAACGACAGGCGATTCCATAGTGACGGTCGAGGTCCTTGACTACGTAGTTTAATTTTTGGATGGGAGTACGAAGGAGTACCCTGCTGATCATGGCCACGGGGAAGTGCTGAGATCGTTACTTTCAGCGGTCCCAAGGTGTTGCTGGCGGGCAGTGCAGCGGAGGTAAACCATGCGGCTGGAGGAGCCTTGAGATCTTGAGAGGCGAGCTCGTCAGTTTTGTCAGCGCGTTCGATGGGTCGATATGTCCAATCCAGTGGAACTGTAGGTTAATCACCTTACGCGTTCCTTCAGTCCAGGTGTCGCTCGCACGCTTTGCAGCGTTCCGTTCGGTCTTGCGCATGAGCATCCCGAGAGGAGGTGCAGTCCTATGATGAAACCAACGATCTCGGCTTCGTAAAAGTACGGTGCGGTGAGTAATGGGACCTGGATGATACCGGAGAGACGGATATTCAATGCCGCTTAGACTGACGAAGAGCAGCAACACCGACGCCATCGCGACGTCTTCAAATCCGCAGGCATCGCAGTACGCGGAGAGACGATGGTTGCGCTCGGCTGCCTGAAGGACATGGACCTGATCACCTTTGAATTTGAGCACCAAGGCAGTCTTCGTAGTCGTTGCTAACAGAGTCGCCTGTTGGGCCAGATCAAAACTTATTTTTAGACTGAGGCGACGCGTGACATGACGCACACCGCCTCATGCACGCCTGACGCCTCGACTTGGGCGGTGACCACCATGTCCCGACTTTTACGGGTGCGTTGCCCGACGTTCTCCGCTCATCGTCCCCGTTTCTCGTCAACGACCTCGACGCCGACGCCGCCCTCCGTCTCCCCCGGCCCGCCTCCCCGCCCACCGTTCCATCGCACCCGCCTCGCCCTCAAGTACACTGCCCTTGCCGGTGCATCCACCGCCTTTGGTGTCCTTGTCATCGGCGCCGCCATCTTCGTCCATGACGCCTTTACCTACTCCGAAAGGCACGTCAACCGCGTCCCTGTCTCTCCCTTGGCTCTCCACCCAGAACGTGGTGGTCCCAAGAACCTCCCCATCGTCCGTGTCCTGGTCGACGACGAGCAGGACGAGCAGAATGCCCGCCTTGCCGACAAGCCAAAGCTCGTCATCGTGGGTGGTGGCTGGGGTGTACGTTGTTTCCTCGTATACATATCCTCGTTCACTAATCTCTTATCTACTTACAGGCCATGGGTGTCCTCAACACCCTTCACACCAGAGACTATCACGTCACCGTCGTGTCTACCGAAACTTTCACTACATTTACTCCCCTTTTACCCTGTGAGTTCACTATATCTCGTCTATCCTCAACTCATTACCGCCAAAGCCGCCGCCGTGGGCACCGTCCAAGTCCGTTCTCTGGTAGAACCCATTCGCAAGATAATCGCCCGTCTCCGTGGCCATTTTGTCCAGGGAAAAGCCGTTGACCTCGTCATGTCCGAGCGCCTCCTCGAGGTCGAGACCAAGCGCGATGGCGGCACCGCCAACGTCTATGTCCCGTGCGCCACACTTGTGTCTTGTTGTACGTTCCGCAACTTACGTACCGCAGGTACGACAAACTGGTAATCGCCACTGGTTCAACTTCTAGCACTCATGGCGTCCCCGGATTGGAAAACTGCTTCCAGCTCAAGACCATCGCTGATGCTCAGGCTATTCGCCGCAGGATCATGGGTATATGCGCTTCAACTCCATTGCATCCCCCACTAACGCTTTACTACCAGACAACTTTGAAATGGCCTCGCTTCCCACCGTCTCACCCGAAGAACGCAAACGACTTCTTAGCTTCGTTGTTTGCGGCGGGGGTCCCACTGGCGTGGAAACTGCAGCTGTGCGTGTCGCGGTTCCGCGTGAGGGTGCAAGCTGACTTCGGTACGTGAATAGGAAATAGATGACTTTTGCCAGGAGGATATCATGAAATACGTAGGTCTGTTCACGCATTTGTAAAGGTTCTCGTTCATCGCGTTTCTAGTTCCCCAAGATCTGTCGAGAGGAGGTCACCATCCATGTCATACAATCCCGCGAACATATTCTCAACACCGTGCGTATCACATACACAAGGGATCTCGAATTAGCGCGCTGATACTACGGCATTTTCTAGTACTCCGAGGCCATCTCCAAATACGCCGAGGTTCGTACTATCTTCTGGAACAAATTCTGACCCCACCTCACACCGCCACAGAGAAAATTCAAACGCGACGGCGTGAATCTCATCACCTCCGCACGCGTCTCGACCGTCTCCCCAGACGCCGTAACCTACACGACCAAGGACTGGGAAGGGAAGCCCGTCCCACAAAGCATCCCCACGAACTTTGTTCTATGGTCTACGGGCATCGCCATGAACCCCTTCACCAAGCGCGTCACGGATCTCCTACCGAATCAGGTGCACAAGAAGGCCATTGTGGTTGATGCGCATCTGAGGGTGAAGGGCGCGCCGCTCGGGGATGTGTATGCGATCGGGGACAGCGCGACGGTAGAGACGAGTGTGGTGAGCCATTTTATGGACTTGGTCGAGGAGGCGGATAAGGATAAGAATGGGAAGATTGATTTTGAGGAGTGGGAGTTCATGGGTATGTGCTCCCTTATTTTTGTTTTGCGCACAAGCCCTGACTTACATTCTTCACCTTAACTCCCAGTGTCCCGTATCAAGCACCGCATCCCGATGGCCGAAGATCACCTCACCGAGGTGCGGGCCATGTTCGACAAATACGACAAAGACAAAGACCACTACCTCTCCTTAAACGAGCTCGTCCCCCTCCTCCAGGACGTCGAAGCACAGCTCACCGCGCTCCCCGCAACCGCGCAAGTCGCGTCGCAGCAGGGCAAGTACATCGGCAAGAAGCTGCACAAGATCGCGCTGCGCACCCACGCGGCGCACCTCAACGAGCTGCCGCCACCCAAGGACGAGGATGTCTGCAAGCCGTTTAGGTATTTGCATCTGGGGTCCCTGGCGTATATTGGGAATGCGGCGGTGTTTGATATTGGGGGGTATAGCTTGATGGGCGGGCTGGCAGCGATGTATGCGTGGAGGAGTATTTATTGGAATGAGCAGGTTAGTGCGAGGACGAGGGGGTTGTTGATGGCGGATTGGATTATTAGGTGAGTGTGGGGGGGGAGGGTGTGATTTCTGCTGCTGACTCTTTTGGTTCTCTAGGGGCGTGTGGGGGAGGGATCTGTCGAGGCTGTAATAGAGCCAGTCCGGAGAGTATTCTGACAAAGTGTAGGCTTTCTTCGAGGGACGGCCACTACATAATGTATGGCCAGACTCGTCGCGCATCGCCGGGGAGATGCAAAACGATTGTTTAGACGCACGATCGTTCGCGTTATCTTTCTGTTACATGTTGCATGGTTTACTTCCTACTATAGATTTCTCTATTACAGCTTTGTATCTATACACAATCGGGCCCTTACTCCTATGGTCACTTCGGAGAGCCCTTCGGAGTACTATGTAGCAGCGCAGCTCGACGACGCCAAGCCAGCTCGGCACACGTCATGGTGGTTCGGCACGTTCGCGTCCACAGCCAAACTCGTCCCCGGCTTGAACTCCTTCGCTAGTACTCAAGTTTTCGTTTCTTCAATCGATTCCTCTCCCTCCGTACTTCTGGCAATAATGAAGGTATCCACCGAGCCTGCAAACATCTGCGTACTACGTCGACATTATGATTATCTCGCGGAGGTGAAAAGCAAACTCCATCGATAGGCCTCCTCGTGGCATCCCATGTGGACTGTAACATGATACATCGCGTGTTGTCCCCCCGGGACCGGATCTATTTCATTTGAATTGCCCTGTCTGTATTTGATGACTAGGAGTGGGATTGAATCCCCCGAAGCATGGCGTCCTCCTCCACCTTCTCCGGATCCGATCTAGAAGCCTACAATGCCGCCAGAGCGGCGCTCATCAACGAGGACCGCGCTTTACGCCGCGATCGACACGCGACGACGACGTCCGACGAGGAACAACTTCAACTTGAAGCCCAGGCTGATCTGCGCGTGAGGGCGATCCGTGCTGAGGAGGCGGCGACGATCTGGACGCAGGAGCATGAGAATATCCCGCACCCGTTCCCGGGGATGGAGTTTTTGACGGGTACGTACCATGTTCGTTGGCCCAACTTTCATTTGGTGGTGGTGCCGTGGTGATGGTGGATGGATGGATGTACTGATACGCTTGACCATTGAAGGACGCGAGATTATCGTCAAGACGAAGCTTTTTGAGATCTTGAGCAGGGTGAGTTGTCAATTGTGATACATATGCGTAGCCGAGAATGGGACTCTAAGTTCGTTCAATGTGGTAGATGCCAAAGGGTGCACTGCTGCACTGTCATCTGGACGCGACAGTGAACGCTCAAGTCCTCCTAAAGCTCGCGCTCGAGCAGCCCGCTCTACATGTCCGCGTCGCTGCGCGAATCACCCATTCCACCATCGGCGCCGTCCTCCCAGAATTCAGGGCTCTCCCCCGCAACGAGTACTCCTTGAACGCGCCTGGGATAACCGACGAGCTATACCAATCCGACAGCTGGGTCTCCCTTGCGAATGCCCGCGCCAACTTCGACGTTGCACTGGGTGGTCCCGAGGGATTCGATAGATGGGTCATTGGGTCTATGATGATTAACCCGACTGAGGCGTACAAGACGCACAATACGATCAAAAAGGTCGAGTGGTCGGCCCGAGTCCAGGATCGGCTGTGCGGTGCTGCGAGTTAGCTGACCTGTGTCTTGTAGATCTGGGAAAAGTTCCAAAGCACTTTTATCGTGTCTACGGTATGTTTTATACTGAATACGTGCTGGTTCCCCGCAAGGCGGTCTTTTTCTGACCTTCGCGTGTTGTTTGTTTTTCCAGGGCCTCATTCGTTTCGCGCCCATTTTCCCAGAATACATCCGGCAGTTCTTTAGATCTTCCATAGAAGACGGTATTTCCTACGTCGAGGCCAGAATCAACTTTTTATACAAGTGCGTCTCCACCTCCGCTCCCACCTGATTCTTTTGGCGCGTTATTCAGCAGTAATTCTTCAGGCACATGGTTGGCGAAGATGGGCTAGAGAACATTCCTCACCGTGACTGGCTCATCATGTTTGACGATGTCCTCAATGAGGTCAAGGTGGACATGAAAGCCCAAGGGCGCGAGGACGAGTTTATCGGTGCCAGGGTAGGCCACCCTTCCAGCTCTAGACAGCCAAAATATCTCATTCGAACGGTGTACCAGATTATTTATTCGACGATCCGCTTTATCACCCCCGAAGAGCTCGAATGGTACCTCGAGGACTGTATCGAGCTGAAAAAGGAGTTCCCCCATCTGATCGCAGGTAAGAAGCCATTTTATTCGAATGTTTTTCACGATGATCAACATAGGTATGTATGTAGGTTTCGATCTCGTCGGGGACGAAAATGAATTGAAGCCGCTTATCGACTACATGGAGCCCCTCCTCCGTTTCCGGCAACGCCAGAAGGAAGAGGGTGTTGATATACCTTTTATTTTCCATGCCGGGGAGACGCTTGGGGACGGCACACCCGCGGACAATAATCTGTTCGATGCCATTTTGCTAGGAACCAAGCGCATTGGCCATGGGTGTGTTGCGTTGCAGTTGTCTTGCCATGCTGATATTGATCGATTCCTTGTCCGCAGTTATTCGCTCGTGAAGCACCCTAAACTCATCGAAACATGCAGACAAAAAGGTATCGCCGTTGAAGTCTGCCCCATATCGTACGTTTATTTCTTTCGCAAGTAGTTCTTTCTCATATCCAAATTGTCTATGTAGCAACGAGATTCTTGTGAGGTTATTGGTTGTACCTCTCGAATGTGGCTGCTAAGATTTGATATAGCGCCTGACATCTTCGATGCCCATGCATCCACTGCCCGTGCTCTTGAACTACGGTGTTCCTGTAGCGCTGTGCTCCGACGACCCCGCCGTCTTCGGGAACATGGGCCTCACATTTGATTTCTTCCAGGCAGGTCTAAATTTATTTACTCATTTGAATGCATACCTTGACATGTCGGCTCTAGGTTCTCGTGGCGAGCGAATTGACGGGCCTCAGCACACTTGGCCAACTGGCTCGAGACAGTATAGAGGTAGGCCGTTCAATATGTCATTACACGTCCTTCAGATACCAACGCCCGTACAGCATTCAACATTGGAGGAAGAGGAGAAGCAACACGCACTTCATGCTTGGGAACGCCAGTGGCAAAAATTCATCTCTGGATTATTGGAGTAGATACCTGCCAGAAGTGTAGTACCGACGCCACCTTGTATGTACACGTGTTTGTCCCAGCATACTTGTTGGCGTGTCTTGCAAGCGACCAGCATCTTCCCCGTCTCCCACATCGTCCGTGGTGCGTTTCTCGCAAGGTGTGTGTATTTCAGTCGCCATATCATGTCGCCTCCATCCTCGCATCCCCCTCACTTCCGCTCCGCCATCATCAGACACACCTCACCTCCAAACACCCAAGCCTACCATCCATCGCTTCATAGCTGGCCCTACCCCAATCCACTGACATTGATATTTTGAACTGAATTGGCCATGCCAGACGCTGACTCCAACCGGAAACGCTCCCGCTCCCCATCCGACAGCGACCCCCCGAAGCAGCATAAGCGGGCCAACACTGGCATCGCACACACCTCGGATGACGTTACAGTTGGCAGCACTCACGCAGGCTCTACCGACATAACCATGGTCGACGCCTCAGGACCTGGCGCTGACGAAAATTCTGGGTCGACTCCCGGTTCGAACAGCGGTAAACCCAAGGACGGCGGCGCACAGAGCACCTCTCGCGATGCAAAAGCGGATGCGACCACCACTGGTGAACCCTCTTCGTCGACATCTGCAGGCCCGGCTGCACCCTCTGCGATGATTCACATGCGATGCCTCATCGTCACTCAGGACGCTTCCATTATTATTGGTAAAGGCGGCTCTCACGTCAACGAAATCCGCGAGAAGAGCGGAGCGCGTGTTATGGTGTCTGAGAGCATACCCGGGAATCCCGAGCGGATCCTGAACGTGAGCGGTCCTCTTGATGCTGTGTCCAAGGTATGTTTTTCCCACACCATCGCGTCGAAATGTATTCTGACCCCCGCTCTAGGCATTCGGGCTTATCGTCCGTCGCATCAACGACGAACCCTTCGATGTGCCTTCGGTTCCTGGCAGCCGTGCCGTCACCATCAAGTTCATGATACCCAACTCAAGAATGGGCTCCGTCATTGGAAAGCAGGGCTCGAAGATCAAAGAAATTCAAGATGCAAGTGGCGCTAGGTTGAACGCGAGTGAAGGGATGCTCCCTGGCTCCACAGAGGTAAACATATAACATATTATTACCCCACAAAGCTTACGCCTACGGACTTCACCACAAAGCGCGTGCTCAGCGTCGCAGGAGTTGCTGATGCTATCCACATCGCGACATATTACATCGGGAACATCCTCATCGAGGCGCAGGAAAGGATGCCATCTTCGTCAAACTCGAGCTACCGCCCATCAAGCAACTCCTCGCGCCGACCTGCTACAACTGGTTCCTCGTACGTGCCTGGCTACAACAACCCCGCGCCGTATGGTTCCGCGCCTCCGCCACACAACCCGCCACAACAACTCCAAACGCAGCAGATTTACATCCCGAACGACCTGGTGGGGTGTATCATCGGGAAGGGCGGGAGCAAAATCAACGAAATCCGACACATGAGTGCGAGTCAGATCAAGATCATGGAGCCCGGTGCTGTGGGTGTCGGGATGAATGGGGCGCCTGCGCCTACTGGAGGCGAGGGAGAACGCCTAGTCGTGATCACTGGACAGCCTGCCAACATCCAGATGGCAGTTCAACTGCTGTATCATGTACGTCAGCCGCTGCCTTTTGTTGATGAGGAACTCATGCGGTTTTTCTTCAGCGGTTGGAACAGGAGAAGCAGAAGCAGCTCCGTGCAGCGACTGGCTCCGCTTGAGCAGTTAGTTGCCTTATTACATGTCGTAATTTCGTTATACGCCAGGCGCATTGGAGCGCGTTCTGGTCTGCTTGTACGCATAGCTCTTCCATTTGATATTCAATCGCTGTTCGCTGTCCATACATGTCGAGTCTGGACTCTGGCAAAGTACTTATAGCGTGAGAAAAACATTCACTGTTGGTCACCGTCTAAATTTTTGTTCATCCCTCTCAATCGACATCAACCATGGCGTCTATACTCAAGGCTCAGAAAGCGAACGCTTCAAAGGCAGACGCTAAAGGAAAGGGGAAGAGAAAGGCGGACGACATGGACGTCGATCAGGACACCGAGGTCTTTGCACCCAAGAAGAAGAAAAACAAGCAACGAGTACTGCTGCTCTCCTCTCGTGGTATCACGCATCGCATGAGGCATTTTATGAATGATCTCGAAGCGCTTCTCCCCCATGTCAAAAAGGGTGCGTCTATCTGCGCTGAAGACAAGCCCAGAAAGCTGACCCGGCGCCGAACAAACTCCAGACTCGAAACTCGACTCCAAATCCCAGCTGCACCTCCTTCCCGAACTCGCAGACCTGAACAACTGCAATAACACGCTCTATTTCGAGGCACGCCGCCATGAAGACCTGTATCTCTGGGCAGCCAAAACGCCGAACGGGCCAAGCATAAAACTGCATGTTCAGAACGTGCACACGATGGACGAGCTGAAGATGACAGGGAACTGCCTCAAGGGGAGCCGGGGGCTCCTCAGCTTTGACAAGGCGTTCGATGACACAGAATGGGGGCGCCTTACGAAGGAGCTATTTACGCAGGTGAGTAATTCTCCTCCCAGGCTAATATCAGCCAGTTGAATTAACTTGAAATCTCATTGTTCTCAGATCTTCGGTGTGCCGTCCACATCAAGAAAAGCGAAGCCCTTCATCGACCACATACTCACCTTCTCGATCCTCGATTCAAAGATTTGGTTTCGTAATTTCCAGGTTCGCGTTGTTATTTATTGCGTT
>JABCKV010000127.1:0-46171 GCA_018282005.1 Asterophora parasitica
GTGGTGTGGAATGCGGAGAAGGCTTGGCCTGTGTGAATGCATCCCAGTTTGTTAACTAGAAGGATGGAGAGGACACTCATTATGATCTCCACTATCTTTTACGGCTCCATCTTGCTTCGTACCGATACTATGACTTCAAATCTACCAGGAATATTAGTTGTCAGCTCGTTTCCTGTATCATACAGTGGTTTTGAAATACGTTGACTTGGGTTGCCCACTCTTATGATAGGTTGAACGCACTGAAGGATATCTCAGGGATATCCTTAGCCCCAAAGATTGCGCCACATATCTTCGGCGACTCGGAGCTTTCCCAAATTTGCGTAGATTACTGGTGTAAACAGATTTTCCGATACATTCTAGCTACATGAAGGACACTGGTAAAAGCCGACCTTGCCCTTGTTTGAGGGACTCCAGTGGCGCGGCCACCCGGACCTGGTCGTATGTATGACCTGGATCACGGGACAAGCAAAACACACGCAAACATCATCGGCGATAAAAAGAAATTTTCTGGTATCGGTTCCCTTCGTCGCATCCTGTTAGACAGTACCCATCCAGCTCAACAATACGCGGGATGAGGTGATTCAGGCAAAGCGCAAAGGAATGCCTGGCCGGGTACAAGAACTCGCACACTAGACAATGGTGTCGGTGAGTGTCAGACCTCTCCTACACCCTACTGTGTAACTACATACATAGTATGTTCGCCGCGTGCATTGTAGACATTGAATATAGCCTGCTCCTTTAACTGGGACAATCCTTTTGCATTTTCCGTCGCCGAAGAGGTCGACCAAGGTTGAAGCTTGTGGCTTTGAAGAGCGTTGAACGTGCGTCGCGAGTGCTTGAAAGTAGTGAACACTGAACAATTTGTTGGCTCACGTTTTGTCCTACGCCCCCTTTCTGAACCCGAAGTCGGCGTTGTTTTGCTGTCCTCCTGCATTTTAATTAATCCCTTCAAGGCAGTATAAAGTTGCGGCTCTGATATCGTTGGGCTCGAGTGCACCATGTGTCGAGTTGTGCTATTTGACGAGGAATGTCATGATCCCTTAGCTCAGTGGTAGAGTGTGTGATTCCAGCGATGGTACTTCCACAAAGTCATCCGTTCAAGTCGGGTAGGGATCAGCTCTTTTTGGAGAGGGAATCTTTCGAGGTGGCGCGCCACATTCCAATTCCGAGATCTCGATGAAAGTTTCAATATCCGATTCCTTTTGTCGCTCTCAGGCTTCCGAGGGCATCCATCATACTGATCAGTGGCACCTCTGAGCTCGACGTTGTAGTATCGAACTTGAAATGTATCCCCTCCCTCAGTCATTTCAATGTGAAGTTACACACCAGAATGTCCAATGTATATTGCAAGCAAATATAGATACGTGTCGTGATATAAATCGTTGAAGAACAAGGAGCTATGGCCGAGGCCATGTCAAGAACGAATCCCGCGGAGTCAGAGTCCCAATCATGTAGCTAGCAAAATCCAAGAACGTCGTATATGTGCAGAATAGATGTAGATCTATAGACAGTGAGGACGAGATGAGAAGGTGAGGGGAAATGGCAGACTAAAGAAATGGTATGTGTAGACTAGGGATTTACAGAAATGAGCGTCGGGTTAACTTGAGTGGTGGTAGGACTGGGTCAGTGGTGGTGGTGCATGGCTCAGCGAGAGGGAGGGTGCGGGGTGGTATAGTGATGCATAAGGTTCCTTCCATCGTGATCGAGAACTTGAAAGCAGAAAACAAACGAGTGACAAAAGGAAAGGAAAAGCAGACGCTCGATTATTCACCCCAGCTCACGGTGAGCGCACCGACGTCGAGGAGACGGGACTCGAATGCGTCTGGGGCTGATGATTGAGGTTGAGGCGGTGGCTCATTCTGTTGATCGCCCTCCGGCGGTAAGGTGTTCGAACTCGTCGGCAAGTGACCGTTCTGCCTCCAAATGAGCTACCTTCCAGGTCAAAAGGAATCGGCACTCACAAGACCCCCACCTCCAATCACCATCTCCAGCATGTCCGAAGTCACCTCCTCGCCCTCTCCATTATCCTCCTTCACCGTTGCGCGCCCTCTTCTTTCTATAGTGCGGTTCCCGACTTCATGCCTACGCACTAGGCGCAGTCCCAGCACCCCCAGTGCCGACTCAGGGGCGGAGTCACTCTCCAGCGCATGGTCCTGCTCCTCGACTGCATCCTGGTGCAACAACAATGGTCGTGAAGATGCAGACGATGAAGGTGAGTGCGAGCGCGAGCGCGTGTGAGACCGCGAGTGCGGTGCCGAGTTCAATGGCGTTATCCGGAGACCGGAACGGACGCGGAGTGGAAGGGGTGCGCCGCGGTGTGTGGTACCGTACCGATTATAGTCGGGGTTCGGAGACTGGCTTTCGTGGAACGTCGAGGTAGAAGCCGAGCGCGAGGAAGAGGACAAGTAGCCTTGCGCCATGATGTCAAGGAGTGCCCGGGGTTTGTTGTGTAGATTGAAGGGGAGTAGCGAGTTGACATTCACCATTTTACTATCGTAATCCTGGTCGGTAAATGTACGGCAAATAATAGATGTGAGGCTCACCCTTCCTTGGACCGCACGATGTTCACAAGCCTCTCGTTGAAGACTGCACGGTCAAATGCAGCTCCAGGAGTAGCACCTGTCGCATCTCCGGTCCTAGATAATAGAAAAGTAGCCCCTTCAGCGCCCTAGTCCGCTGCTCACAGTCGACGCAGAATAGACTTACAGCATTTCCCCATCCACAGTCGACGCAGGGATGAGCCTCGACCGATCATCAGGGATTGTCTGCCAAATCAAGCGGGGATAAGGTCAGCATGTGGTGGAGGTAGAGGTATTCAGGAGCTCACAGGGTCCCTAGGACGCTTTCCTAGGCAGCAGAGGATACGGAGGAGGAACGAGGCCATGCACCACTAAGGCTCATTCCAAGATCGGTGCTACACACGTTTTCGCTTGAGCTGCTTATGTGAGCGGTAATTACCTTTTAGGAAGCGATTCGCCAGCGCCGAGAAGACAGCGACGCCTTATAGAAAATCCAATGGAAAACCGACATGGAGTCGAAGAATAGGAGGAGATGAGGATACGGAAGGGAAGTGAAATTGCCATTTGAATTTCGCTTCAATTGGAAGATGGAACCTAATATGTATTGTGGCTATAATAAGAGCGTCATGCTCTTTGCATGCGGCAGCGTCCCATCCGCTGGCAATGGGCATTTACGGACAGTGAGAGGGAGAGAGCTTGAAGCTTGAGCTGCATACAAATTTTGCTTCTACAACACTCCTCAACGTTGAGCGGCGCCTTTGCGCCGAAATATCGCGCGATCCAAAGACCAAATGACATCGTCCAGAGTCAAAAAAAAATCCTTAGCAGTGTATCGTATCCTCGTAAGTACACGAGCTACACGTAGATCCACGTAGGACCAGCGTATACGTCGTAATTGTCTGAATTGGTGGCCGTGCGGCCGTCGACGTCGAAGAGCAGTCTCTACGCGAAGGTCACATGTGTGACGTCACGCCTCCACATCATTGCGCTGCGCTGGTCCACGTTGCCAAGTTTTGCTGCTATATTACTTTTTCACTCTTGGTCCTGTAGTGACATTCACAGTCTGCGCCAGACATAATCATGTTCATTATTAACTGGTTCTGGGACGTTCTCGCACAGCTTGGTGGGTCACACCGTTTCTGCGGCTCAGAGGACAACAAACCGGGACTGGACTGGGAGGTACTGACATGTGCTTGGATTCATAGGCTTGTTGCACAAGAACGCCAAAATTCTTTTCTTGGGACTCGACAATGCTGGAAAGACGGTGTGTGGGACTGTATCTCGTCATTGGGGCATGGGAGACTGACGGCGTTGAGTAGACGTTGTTGCATATGCTGAAGAACGACAGGCTTGCGACGTTGCAGCCCACTCTTCACCCAAGTACGAGCCTTTCTTTCTCGCGAATGAATTCGGCACTCATACGGACTCCTCATAGCCTCTGAGGAGCTCGCAATCGGGAATGTGAAGTTCACGACATACGACCTGGGTGGACATCAACAGGGTACGTACTTGCTCCTTGCCTCCGAAACTCTCTCTAATTATTTCTCCGCAGCTCGCCGCCTGTGGCGCGACTACTTCCCCGAGGTCGACGGTATTGTCTTCCTCGTCGACAGCGCCGACTTTGAGCGCTTCCCCGAGTCCAAAGCCGAGCTCGACGCTCTCCTCTCAATCGAGCAGCTCTCCAAGGTGCCATTCCTCGTCCTTGGAAACAAGATTGACGCTCCGGGTGCCGTCTCCGAGGAGGAGCTCCGCCACCATCTTGGTCTCTACCAGACCACCGGAAAGGTGCGTGTTAGGCTCCGTTAGGCTAAGTGGCACGAAGACTGACGGGTTGCATGACGTGTGTTAGGGCAAGGTTCCCCTCAGTGATATCCGCCCCATTGAGATCTTCATGTGCTCGGTGGTGCAGAGGCAGGGGTACGGCGAGGGTTTCCGTTGGGTGTCGCAATACGCAAGTATCCTTGCCTTTGTCCCTCGTGCTCGTAAGCTCATATATGATCCCTCGAACAGATATAAGCGCAGTAGTCGATGCTTTCTTGTGGAGTTTTCCTCTATATATGTGTTTTCCTGCATTGCCTCGCTACTTAGTCCTCATTACATCGTGCACTCCTAGCGGTTCCCTTCTCTGCGAGTTGTAGCCTTTATGCATATCTTTATCCCCTCGAACAGCCATGACATCGGTGATTCTGTTGTCAGTGTGCCATAAGAGAAATAATTGCAAGACGACGTCGGCTAAGCAACCCTCTCCTGAACTCTCATGTCATGGCCACCATAACATCTCCTCCTTCGGGTTTCCCTTCATTTCGGACGATCCTTTTGCTCTCAGCTGTCATACGCGTTGCCTTGATTCTCTACAGCGAATGGCACGATGCCCACTCCATTGTAAAATACACTGACGTCGACTACCGCGTCTTCAGCGACGCTGCGTGGTTTCTCCTGCACCCAGGGCCTGAACAGACCAATCGTGCCCAAGGACCTCTCGCACAGATCCTGAGTCTTGACTTCAACGTGAATCTCGGGGAGTGAGTGAGTCTGCTTTGCCAGGGCTTGTATGGAAGTGACACCAATGCTGGCACTTTAGCCCATATACGCGCGAGACGTACCGCTACACGCCACTGTTGGCCCTCCTTCTGGCGCCGAACGTGTTTCTGCACCCTTCTTTTGGGAAATACCTCTTTGCAATATGTGATCTCGTTAATGGGATCCTGATTTACCGCCTACTGGTTTCGGACATCCTACCCGGGCTCGCGAAGACGAAGAAAGGGAAGAAGGACTCGAGGGTGGGAGATGTTGCAGGGGAAGGGGAGCAGGAAAAGGACTTGGAGAGGAGAAGAGAGTATGAGGCAAAGGCTACGATATACAGCGCTTTGCACCTCCTCAACCCACTCGTGTTCTCCATCTCGACACGCGGCTCGTCTGAGTCCGTTCTCGCGCTCTTCGTCCTCCTCACCCTGTATGCCGCGCTGCGCGCTCGGTGGGATATCGCTGGAGTTCTCCTAGGGCTCAGCACGCATTGGAAGATATACCCGGTGGTGTATGGCGTCGTGTGTCTTGGAGTTATCGGGGGATCCACGCGCCACGCGACATGGCGCGCGTACCTCAGGACACTGGTTAACGCGCGGACGATACGGTTTGGGGTCATCAGCGCAGGGACATTTATACTGCTCGGGCTGGGGTGTTACCTCATGTACGTTCTTTCTCTCCCGAGCACGGCTCAGCATTGATTGATGACGACTTCAGCTGGGGCTACCCCTTCCTGTACGAATCATATCTCTACCACGTCCACCGCCTCGACCACCGGCACAACTTCTCGCCATACTTTTACCTCACCTACCTCACGTATCCTTCACCGCTCGACGACAACATTGCGCTAACGCCGTGGAGCCGCCTTGTGCGCTCGCCCCTCGTAAGCTTCGTGCCGCAGATGGGCCTTGCGCTGGGTACGGGCCTCGTCTTCGGCCGGCGCAGGCAGGATTTGGTGTTTGCATGGTTCGTGCAGACAGTCGTGTTTGTCATCTTCAACAAGGTGTGCACCTCGCAGGTACGTGGTTCGCATCGAATCCCCCTCGTGTGTTGATAATGACAACGACGCGCGAAGTATTTCCTCTGGTACCTCCTTCTTCTCCCTCTGCTCCTTCCGCGCTTGGCGACATCGCGCCGGCGCGCGCTTGCGTATCTCGCCGTGTGGATTGGGACACAGGCGCTCTGGTTGAGCGAGGCGTACAAGTTGGAGTTTCTGGGTCAGAATGTGTTCTTTGGGTTGTGGATTAGGGGCTTGGTGTACGTTGCCGGAAACGCGTGGATACTTGGGGGGATCATGGGCGATTACATTCCGTGATATTGATACCGTAGAGAGCGTTGTGGGCGCTCTGAGTTATTCATCTGCGTAAAAGCTATGGCTTTATTTGACCGGTGGTAGAGAATCGATAAAATACAGATTGCGCAGTGAACAGGAAAGCAAAGCAAAGCAGTGGTATCCGGCATTCCTACGGGCTCGCTTCAGTGGCCTGTGAGCAGCTTCGCGTCGACGATTTCCTTCGTAAGGCCCTCTGGCCCGTCTCTGATCTCGATGACCTTGCTAACGTCGGCCTGATCACAATCGCCGTCAGTTTGATCTATGGATACCATGCAGGTCGGTGCTCACCGTGTTCTGGAAGTTGAGAAGGGCGCTGGCATGTAGTGTGAGCAATCCAATCTCGCTCGAGCTCGGCGCCCAGTTGATGAGCACAAGTGGGATAGACTTGCGTCCGTCCTTGTGCGTCAGCTCATACGAAAGCACGACATATCGAGGTGAGTTCTCTGGCAGTTCTAATCTCACGAGAAACACATCATAAACGACATCCCCCATGCATTGGATATGCCATGCTCACCTTCTGCGAGCTCCTCGATGCTAATGTTGTCGAATTGCTCCACCTCCTCTAAGATGAGCTTCGCCTTGTTGATCTTGATCACAAGCGCTGCGCTGCCCTCATTTCTGCGCTTGAGCCGGAATTTTCGCAGGGAGTCCTTGATGGATTGCGGAATATCGACTGTTAGAGACTTGAATACAGGTCAGTTCAAAAAGAAAGACTTCGAAGGCGTCAGAGGACACACCGTCATGATGTGAGCCTTATGAGATGAGAGGTACCAGGCTAGATAAGATAAACCGGCTACCTACCCGTAAGTCCCTGTAATTATCAGATTTGATAAGATTGCAGTCCTGAAATCTGATCCTTACTAACTCGTGTCTCCTTGGGGGTCTAGTTTTCTCGACTTGAAGTCGGACCACCACCTCCTTATGGCCGCCCACTCGCGCAGCAGATCGCGCTCCCGCAACCCCGGCGAGGGCCCCTATGTTCCCCAGCCAGAAAGCCTTATCTTCAATGACGGGGCTGTGGGCCAGGAGGCTGCTGAGTTCCTCGAGGATTTGGTTCACCCACATCAGCACACTTCAGGGGAAATCGACGTCGATGCGGATTATCGTCTCCGAAGAGAAGTCCACAAGAGCCTTGCGTGGTGGAAGAGGCCATCGTCGTGGTGGTAGGTGCTCCATAACGTCCGTCGACGATGATGGCGATTTCTGACACCATTTTTTGCCAATCATAGGCTTCTGTTCATCGTACCGTTCACCGCCGTGGCCATGTCTGCGACTCTTGCGCCACGAGTGGAGGTCTTCACTCTCCTTGCGTGTAGCGTCCACAAGCCGGATATTTTCCGACAGACTCTCCCGACGCTTGGGGGGCGCTTCGACGTTCCGGAAATAACTATGCCATTGCCGCCGATACATGGGAATATGCACCAGGCACTAACCTTGTCGCATTTTGCTGCGCAAAATGATACGAAACCTTTGCCGAACTTGTGCGCGTCGGATCCTGTGGTTCAGGCTGCGGCGGCCAAATTGTCCACCGGTGAGTTGATCTGCTCTGTCAGGAAGAAATTTCGACGCCACATCCTCCTGCTGCTAGAAATTGACTTGTGCCGCCTATCTCGACACGTTTACTGATAGCATGCCTCGACAGTGTATACTGCGTCTTTAGGCACCCTCAGCTGCATAACGACCGGATGGTGGGGCTCAGTGCGTCCTTTGCCTCACGTTCCTCTCTCTCTTCCTGAAAGATTTGCTAGTTCTCGGATCGTTATGGCCGCACACGTCTGCTGGGATTCTCCGTCGTCGGCCTCCTCTTCACAGATTTCAATTTCATCTTTGTCTCGCGCAACTTTCAAAGTCTTCCCGGAGGCTACTGGTTCCTCGTCCTTGGACCCATCATTGAGGGCTCTGTTGGCGGTCAGTCACCGCCCTTCTAGTTGCTTCTAGTTGTTCAAATCCGCATGTCACTCCCAATAGGGCTCACTGCTGCGATCGCTGCGATGCATGCCTATATTGCCGATACCACTCCAGAAGCCGAGCGGTAGAAATCTTTGTCTTATTTGCAGCTTTGGTTTGCTAATATCCCGCCAGAGCCCGTACGTTCTCCTTGAGCCTCGGCCTGATGTTTGCAGGAATGGCAGTCGGCCCTTCGCTGGGCGGCCTCCTCATTCACTTCAGCGGCAAGGTCCTATCTGTATTCTATGCCGCCTTCGGTGTGCATGTCATCTACGCCTTCCTCGTCTGGTTTGTCCTCCCCGAGTCGCTCCTCAAATCGGAAATGCAGAAAAGCAAACATAACTACGAGACGGAGCTCAGAGATAGTGCCCTCGACCGCGAGCGGAATCCGGCGGTCGGCGCTCTGGTTAGAGTGAAGAGGCTCTTTGCGTTCTTGTCGCCGTTGACGGTGTTTCTGCCGGAGATTAACCCGGATGTTCAGAACCCCCTGAAGAGGAAGAAGAGGGACTGGAATTTGACCATTGTGGCGGCGTCGTATGGGCTGATCGTATCGGTCATGGTGCGTTCCTTTTTTCAGCCAGCTTATCGGTGTGCTGGGTCTGAGGGACTTTGTTAGGGTTCATATCCGTTCAAATTCCAGTACGCGTCTTTGACTTTTGGATGGACGTCGGAAACGGTGTGCTCGACTATCACCATGCTTTCTTGTTTTGTTTCACTCAAGGGATAATTCACTAGCTGGGATACTGGCTCACGCTCGTCGGCGCTACCCGTGCTCTTTTCCTGACAATCATTCTTCCAGGTAGGGACACTTTCCCCCATAGATTTTCTACCATTCACTCATCGTCTCACAGTGATAATTTACCTCCTCAAACCGACGCCCGTCACGATTGAACTACCCTCCCCACCTGAGGGTTCTGCACCTCAAACTTCAACCTCAACTTCAAACTCCACAGTGGCCCCCAAACCCCCGACGAAGCCAGCCCATGCTTCGTCCTTCGACCTCAAGATCGCACACGCGTCCCTCATCGTCGACGCCATCTCATACACGCTCATGGCCGCGGCACCCACAGCGCTCGTCTTCACTGCGTGCAGCATACTCGCCGCCTTGGGTGGCGGCCTTGGCCCCGCCCTGCAAAGTGTCGCGCTCGCTCTATACCGCCGACGCGGTGGGACAGAGTCCGGGCGCCTTTTCGGCGCCCTTAGCGTTATTTCAGCATTATCGTAAGTGCTCAGTCCATCCCAATCAGCACACCTCGTATTGTGTCGTTTCTGACCAATGACATTGATCGTTGCGTTTCAACAGGTCCCAGATCTTGGGCCCAGCATGGTATGGGCTGGTGTACATGAAGACCGTCGCTACCTTTCCTCGCGCGATATTCATCTTGTCGATGGTGACAGTGATACTTTCGGTTGCTCTACTCGCCTTTGTGCGCCTTCCCAATGAGGGGAGGTCCGCGACAAGTGGGTCATCGGAAACTGACCCTCTGCTCCCTGCGAACAATGCGGAGGACGAGGAGACCCGCGTCGGGAGTTAGAAGACGCAGCGTTCGACTGCTGAGCGCTCAACAACGTTTGACGATTCATGATAATATTCATGATATTCTTTTCAAGGCTCTTCTGGCTTTCTCTTTTCCTGCTCCTGCTTTCTGTGACATTTGTACCATACCCACTATTCCCTCCCTTATTTTCAACCATACCCATTTACTTCACTACTGTTATCCTCGGGTCCATTAGATCTGTCTGTCTTGCTTACCATCGCACATGTTCATCTGTTACGTTTCCCTCTTAGTCCGGTCCGTTTTTAGACATGAAGGCGTCAGTATTGGTCTGTATCGCAGTTATACCGCTGTTTCGAAGTCGATCTGATCAAGAGACGACAAGCAAGGACAAAAAAGCAAGAAACTAGAAGAGTGAGATGATGGTAAACCCCAGGGGCAAGACGACGATCATGAGGTGATGCAGTATTGACCACGGAGGAAAGCAGAGGAAGCAGAGAGTGAGAGCGAGATCGAGAGCGACGATGATAGGGTGTGCGTTGAGACAAGGTTACCACGCCAGGTGAAAATGATGTCACTCAGCTGCAATCCGAAAACAATCGAGAAAAGGGAGATGATGATGGTCAAGGGCAAAGAAAGGAATGAGGGCTTGACCGCTATTTATGTGTTCTGGCGAGTGGCTGACCGTGGTTTTGTCCAAGTTTTGTCAGCTGCTTTTCCGAAAGCCGCATGCCTCGGAGCATGAAGAGGTCCAGTATTCCTGTGGTAAAACTTCTCGAAATTCCGTGCTGCTGTGGGGATGGAGGTCCGAGGACCGTAGAAAACGGCGGCGGCCAGTGGCCAAAACTGAGGTAATGTAATCTAATCTAATCTCGACCTGATCTACATCATCGTTCACACCAAGTTGAAAGTTCATCCGTTCTTCCCCACTGAACTCCACCGCGCAAATTTTGGGAGTAGCCTTGTAGTGGTACTCTCATACTGACGAAAAGTCGGACTCGAGATCAGCTGGCCTGCGTTTAGTACTAACCACCTTTACGCTCGCTCCCGTTCCTCCGCTCGGCTCACTCAAACTAATGGCGCTTTCGCTTGGCTTGACCACTGCGTCGGGCTGCAACGCTTCTTTAGCTCATTGTGTGCATGTCCTTGTAGCAAATGCTACCGTAAGTTACGCACCTGCCCAAGAAGTTTGACGCTCTTACGACTCAGCTTCCTGGACCGATACCACTGAAAGTAGCTGTTGCGCTTCAAGTTCGCTCTTGAACGCGACTGCAATGCTTCCAGGCTCCTGGCGTGCATGGTCTTGGACGGATTCTATCTCAAAGAACGCCTCGGCCACCGTCTAGGTTTGACGCTCTTGGGTAATAGAACCTCATCGCCCATCGTGTGGGGCTCGTACATATAAGCTCGCTTTTACCCTCAATTCTGGTGAACCTCAGCTCTCTGCCCTCAACTCTTGCTCTTCATCTCCACTGTGGCTGAAGCAATGAACTTGAATCGATGGATATCGGCCTTAGTCGCTGTGTCGCTCGCTGCAGGCGTCCTTGCAACGAACCATTTTGCTGGAATAACAGTCTCCAACAGCGTCGGAGGGACTTCGTCATACACTTGCAGAAGTCAAGCACAGGTCAGTGCTGCTTATCTGTTGTAGTTCAACGAGCGAGCAGTGCTAAACCTTCACTTCCGTCTGGTAGTGGAACGACCTCGCAACAAGCGCCAAGAACAGCGGCTTTCGGTCGCTCAGGATCCTTGGATTTGATTGCGATGCTCTGAATAGGGCGTCCACCGCTGCAGCACGAGAAGGACTCACTGTCTTCGCTGGAATTTTCATCTCAGTACGGCACAAAGTTCCAAATCCGAGCCACCTCTGAAAGTTAGACTCTGTTCTTGCCACTAGGGAAAGGTAGCCTCCAGCACTGCTTCGGTCAAGTAAGTCGTCGACTCTATATCAGTGGCAATCACCTGTTTACGCTGTATGGCTTACTATCTTCTGTGGCAATAGTCAAGACCTGGAATCGTTTCGGGATGCGTACCATAAATATGGACCAGCACGATACGTTGCACTCACAATAGGAAACGAGGTTTGTGCTTTCTAGGTACACTTTCTTTCCTATTAGGCAAAACCTCACCTTTTTTTTCTGATACCATAGGTCAACGACAGCCCCTCTGCCATTAGTGCCGAGACCAGCCGGGCCCGTAGTCAGTGGCAAAGCCAAATACATGTGCCCTAGGCCTCCATTAACGAGGTGATATAGCCTTCCTCCGGTCCGCGGGTGTGGCAACACCTGTCTCGACAGTCCACACCTGGGTGAACATCAGAAGTAATCCGTCACTATGTGGCGCGGACTTCGTCGGAGCCAATGCCCAGTGCGGCATCTTATTTCTCGTTCCTGTGTAGGTTTGCTTATTCACGGATCATTTAGCGCATTCTTCGACGGCCGTGTCTCTCCTGAGGGCGCAGGGAACTTCATCCTGAAGACTGTCGTCCCCGCGCTCAAAGCAGCGTGTCCAGGGAAGAAGATCTTCATCACAGAGTAAGTACACCTGTATCATAGTCCTGTCAGCTCAGACCATTCTTACTTGTGACGTTTGTTAGATCTGGCTGGCCATCTAGGGGCCAAGGTAGTGGCACCAGCAGCGCTTCGACTGCCGCTGAACGTCTCGCCATCATTAACCTGAACTGCGCGGCCAGAGACCCTGGCTTTTCGCTGTATGCCTTTGAGTACGACGATCAAAATTGGAAGAATAACGACAACGAACGCAGCTTTGGGATCTTTGGTAAATTGAGCTTGAACGGCGATGCCCTTGCTAAGTGTTGAGTTTAATTAAACTAAAGGTAGTCTCAGATGTAACCCAGTTTGATAGATTTCAAGCACATATAGTTGTCGATATGTGATGCCCAACATTAACAGCTGGTGCTATGCGTTGGATGCCCGATGGTCGATCCTAGAGGACTTGCCAGTTTGACACAGGACCAAGTTGACACCCTTGCGACCACCCGGACATAAGCAATGAGTTTGAGTTTTTAGCCTTTTAAAGAGGATATCCAGGAATAATGATGATGGGAGTACGTCATCGAATTGAAATGACCCTGACTGGCTGAGCAGCACCAAAATGGACGACTCTGGGGCTGCTCTGAATATCGCCAATCTAAAAAAACGTGGATTCGAGTCGAAAAGGTCAACCATTAAATTGTCATCGTGGTTGTGGAAAGGAAGTGTCGCTGCTAACAGATGCTTTTGCAAGAGATTCCCGTGATTGCGGGCTTTTGTCAGCATTCGGTCTGCTTCCGAGTCGACCACCATGTGCCTCCGCGGTTTCTTGCACTGAAAGTCCTTGAAGACAGGGCACTACGCCTTGCAATCGCAGGTGCGGCTGTGGGTCTGATATCATGTTGAATGCAGCTTACTTTTATCTTGAAATTCGTCGGAGGAATGGCGCGCCGGGGCCACGCGTCCCGCAACGCGTCGCATTCGGCCTTTGACTCACCATTTGAAAATCCGGTGGGGATCAATCACAGAGGCCGGCGTCAGTATATGTTCGCGGTATTGGAAATCCCACGATGAGATATGATGAGATATCTGTCGGCCCAGCCAAGACAACGCACAATTTGGTTAACCCAGGTGAAGAATTGTCTGAACCCACTCATCACCCGCAATGTATCCAGATTTAAGCCCACTGCTTTTGCCGACGGAGGGTGACCCTCCGGAAAGATGAAACTCGTCCACCCGACACCGAAACGAACAGTTGACGTTTGATATTTTTGTCACCCGGGGCTTACGGCAGTCCCACATGATGGCCTATGATGGCAGTATGATGACAGTGGTAAGCAATTCGGAGTGCAGCATACACTAAGCCTGAGCAACTCTGTTCTTGTCACGTCTTCTTTTCTCCAGACGACCATGATGCACTGAGCCTCTGAGCGCTTACCCTGCTGTTGTCACTTGCTTTCATCATGTCCAACCCCAAAAGCTGGTACGCTCGCGCAGTGGCTTTCAATGTCGAGTCGCTTTTTTCACAGAAACGGGAACCGGGACCACCACGGACCATCTTTGTTAACGAGCAGATCCCAGATCACTACATCGACCACAAGGGCAGGCCGAAACCTGAATTCGTCTATACGAGCAACCAGGTCATCACCTCCAAGTACACCATTATCACGTTCCTCCCTCGAAATCTATTGGAGCAGTTCAGGCGGATAGCGAACTTGTGTGTGGACTTTGGACGCTATAAAAGCACTATCTCACATTCGACTCTACTTTAGGTTTTTCCTTGGAATATCCATTCTCCAGTTCTTTCCCAAATTCTCGACAATCTCTCCCGGGGTGGTCATTCTACCGCTGATCATCATCCTTACCGTTACCGCCCTCAAAGACGGATATGAAGATGTTAAACGGCACGAATCCGACAAACGCATCAATCACAGCACAGTGAAGGTGCTAGTAGGCGGGGAATGGAACAACACCAACAAGATGCGGCCAAAAAACAAAACTTTTGTTCGTGGTTTGACCCCTCGACGTCGAAACCCCACTCCGAACTCCATTGAATCCGGCAACGACACAGACTCGGATGGCGACTTTGACGATGATAACAGCACGGCCACGGACCCCAAATATCGAGGATCGAGACCTCACTGGAAGCGGGTGCTATGGGAGGATCTTAACGTGGGTGATTTCGTCAAGATTATGGATAACGAACCGATACCGGCCGATATCATGATCTGTGCGACGTCGGAGGAAGAGGATGTCGCCTTCGTAGAGACCAAAAATCTCGACGGAGAAACAAATCTCAAGTCTCGGCACGCTGTTTCCTCGCTCTCCCACCTGCGGACCGCCGGGAGATGCGCGGGAAACCAGAATTCATTCCGAATCAACTGCGACCGCCCCGATACCGACATGTACCGCCTTCAAGCCAACGTGACGGCTGACGGGGGCACGTCCCCAGTTGATCTTTCGGTGACCCTTTTGCGCGGTACTATCCTTAGGAATACGCGCTGGGCCATCGGCGTCGTCATGTTCACCGGCCTTGACACCAAAATCGTGCTGAACTCTGGCGGTACTCCAAGTAAGCGCAGCAAGGTGGAGCGGCAGATGAATCCTCAGGTGTAAGATTGTTCGCTTGATGTACACGCCGTCGCCTCATGCCTTCACCCGCAGTTTCGTGAACTTGATCCTTCTCGCGGCTATGGCCACATGTTGCGCAATTGCGGACTCGCTTCTCCAAGTGAAGTACTTCCCGATGGGTGCGCCGTGGCTTTACGGTGCCGACCTGAGCGACGATAATCCTCGAATTAATGGTCTCATTACTTGGGCATTTTCACTTTTGACGTGAGTCGCTTTCGCGTCAATGGCTGCTTCGCGCTAAAATGTCTGCCTGTAGTTTCCAAGCAATCGTTCCTATCTCCCTCTACATATCCATCGAGTTTGTGCGCACCTGCCAGGCTGCTTTCATCTACTTCGATTCCGATATATGGTACGAGAAGACGCGTCAAGCAACCATCTGCCGAAGTTGGAATCTATCAGACGACCTGGGTCAGATCGAATACATCTTTTCGGACAAGACGGGTACCCTCACACAGGTCAGCTATCAGACGTTCTGTTTGCCACGTTACTTTCACTGATGCGCAACCCAGAACTCCATGGTGTTCCGCCAATGCTCGATAGGAGGACGTGCGTACAGAGGTGATGCTGACATGCTCGACGAGAAACCGTTCATTGAGGAAGTCAAGCCTGTGTCAATGGACTCCGAAACCCAAGCCGAACCCGCGGAAACTTGGGTAGCTGCAAAAACCTCCAGCACCACCGTTATCGAGCCTCAAGGACCTCAGTCGCAGACGCCTGATCATCACGCAAAGAACCCAGTCGTGCATTTCAGAGACGCGACCTTGACCCGGGACATCGAAATCGCTGTCAGCGCCGATGCCGACTCTGATGACGCCCCGCACTCTCGGCTTCTGAACGGCTTCTTCACGGTTTTGGCGCTGTGTCACACCGTACTGACGTCCGTCGATCCCGTTACCGGCGATATCGAATATAAAGCGCAATCTCCCGACGAATCTGCGCTGGTGCAGGCCGCTGCCGATGTTGGGTTTGTGTTTTGCGGGCGGGATAAGGAGACGTTGTCGCTGCGGACACCATCATCCGGCCCGGACGTGGAGAAGTACGAGCTGCTGAATATTTTGGAATTCACGAGCGCGAGGAAGAGGATGAGCGTGGTGTTGCGCAAGTTGGGTGGGGACGACGGTCGGCTGTTCTTGCTCACCAAGGGTGCCGATAATATCATCTTCCAGCGCCTGAAGGATAGCGAGAAGGATCTTATGGCGGAGACGGAGGAGCATCTCAGCGAGTTCGCGAATAACGGGCTAAGGACCCTTACCTTGGCGTACAAGGTCATCAATGGTGAGCAATTCAACGACCGGTGCGTCAGATTATTTAACGAAGTGAGCAGAGGACGATTATCGGGCATGGAGCGAGCGGTATCATCAGGCTTCGATTTCCCTCGAAAATAGAGAAGAGCGGATCGAAGCGGTGTCAAACGAACTGGAACAGGACTTACGACTTCTCGGAGCCACCGCTATCGAAGATCGACTGCAAGACGGTGTTCCAGAGACGATTGCCGATCTCAAGAGGGCCGGCATTCGCATCTGGGTGGCCACAGGTGACAAGCTTGAGACTGCTATCGGTGAGATCCTACGCGACATTCCTAGTTCTTCCCAGCCTCTAATTTTACTGTCAACGCTAGCCATTGGCCGGAGCACGAACCTCATTTCGCACGACTCGAACATTATCATCATTCGTGGCGGAAGCGAAGGCCGTACTGTATACCAGCAGATGGCATACTCCATCGACAAATTTTTCCCTGACAGTGGGGTAGTCGCCCCCCGCGCTTCGACAACGTCCCGTGACAACCACATTCCCCTGCAGCGCATCAATAGTGGTGCCTCTTCGATCGTTGGCCCTCAGAACGGCGATCGTCCAGGAGGGTTTGTGTTGGTGGTCGATGGCGCCGCACTGCTTCACGTATGTTCCTTGCACTCTAGTCTTTGATTGGCATCTCAACTCATATAATTTCAGGCCTTTGAAGATGAAGAGAACAAGAGCCTTCTCTTGCGTCTGGCCACTATGTGCGAGGGTGTCATCTGCTGCCGAGTGTCTCCGCTCCAGAAGGCCCTCATTGTACGTCTGGTAAAGGATGGCCTCGGTGTGATGACATTGGCCATTGGTGACGGTGCGAACGATGTCAGCATGATTCAGGTATGTGATCCAGGTAGTACCTCTGAACGTTGATACTGATTATATGATGCATAGGCTGCAGACGTCGGTGTTGGAATCTCGGGCGAGGAGGGATTACAGGCTGTCAATTCTTCAGATTACGCCATCGCTCAGGTACGTTTTGGACTCTGAATGCCTTGTGGACTGGCGCTGACAACATGTGCAGTTCCGGTTCTTGAAGAAGCTCATCCTCGTTCACGGACATTGGTCGTATGCTCGGAATGGAACCATGATCTTGAACTTCTTCTACAAGAATGTCGTTCCTGTTGGCGTCCTGTGGTGGTTCCAGATTTACTCCGGATGGAGTGCAAACTTGTAAGTCCACCTTTGACCCCACACCGTGAACGTCGATATTGAATTTGTGCAGTGTGTTCGATTATATTTACATTCTCTTCTGGAATTCAATTTGGACAATCGCGCCTGTTATCGGTATTGGCTTGTTCGACCGCTTCCTGGGTAAGCTTCTAACCGTTTCCTCACTCTCCGTCGTACTCACGCACTGGGGTAGATTCCCACATTTTGATGCAGGTGCCCGAGCTATATCACTACGGTCGCCGAGGTACATGGTTCGGCCTTAGGTCTTTCTTCGTTTATCTATTCGATGGCCTTTATCAAGTAAGTCTTCGTATTCTGCTTTTTCATGGTTCGGCCTTAGGTCTTTCTTCGTTTATCTATTCGATGGCCTTTATCAAGTAAGTCTTCGTATTCTGCTTTTTCGACAGTAATAAATTGACAAGGATGACTCAGTCGGTTATCATCTATTTCCTTATTCTTTATGCCTACAAAGCATCGCCTACGACTCGGACGGATGGATATGATCTCAACGGTGCTGAGTTCTCCACGGTAGGCAATAATATATAACGTCGAGTTGGTCCCGGCTAATTTTATGACTTCAGACAATGGCAATAGTTGCCGTCATGGTGGCCAACATTTTCACAGGATTCAGTGCTACCGCCTGGAATGCATGGGTATTCTTTGCTGTATTTATCGGCATCGTCATTGTATGGTTGTTCACGGTAAGTCTAGCTCTCGCTTCCCAACGACCATCATACCTAACCCCCGGCCACCAGATTGTCTATTCCCTAATTACACCCGGATACGCCGTCACAAGTCTCTACGGCAACTACTACTTCCTATTCACATCAGCATACTTCTGGCTCTCAATACCCCTCACATTCTTCCTTTCCCTGGTACCCCGCTTCATCGCGCGAGCATGGAACTTTGGCTACGCACCAGACGATCTCGACACCATGCGCTGGATCAGCAAATATGATCCCTGCCGCGACCTCTCGGAAGACGCGCACATCTCCCACCTCAAAGCTCTGCGCCGCCCCGCCTCCCTCTCCTCACGCGTCTCCTCCCGCCGCGCATCTCGGATCAACGATAGCTCCGCGTCGCTTGAACTCCGGCCCTCCCTCGACTTGCGCCTTCCCCCGGTCGATGTCCGTGCAGCTAGCCGGACGGACATGGCGACGGGGCTTGTGTCAATTGACCGCGGGTTCGATTTCGCGACAGAGGAGAACGGGGTGGCGATGAAGCGCATGCAGAGTAATCTTTCGGAACGGAGGCAGAGCAATCGGAATCTGGAGTCAATAGGCCTAAGACCTTCGTCACGGAAGGGCAAGGAGACGCTCTCACATATGTTCTCGCTAAGGCGGGGATTGCGAAAAAAGTCATCGAAGAAGGGCGAGTAGACTTTCGTCACCTACTTTTCATTTTCACGTTTGCAGCTCATGACATTGGACCTTTGTTGTATCACTTGTTTTGCGTTCTGGATGTAAGGAGAACATTTAATATGTATCATTCCCTAGAGTACACCATTCAATGGAACCCTGCCTCTTTCAAACATTCGGGATGCGGCGGATCTATGTCGTTGCCCAACAGTTAAAAGTTCAAGGAAACACAGTACGACCCATATACAGGCCTCGGGTTGAGGAGGCGGAGCGACGTTGTTTATTCTTACAGGGTATTATTTTACACAATATGTCAAAGGCTATGGTGTGATACAGACTGCGATTTCGATGGCCTGGATGCTATCAATTAGTAAATAACGCTGAACGGGAATGGCCTGTTGGTTACCAGACGAGATGCTAAGCGTGTTTCTGGATAGCAGAGTCATCGAAAGGATCCCCGATCTCTGAGAGAAGGAAGAAGATTTGAATCCACGTCGCTTGATTCAGTCCTGGCAGGAACTCACCTCGTCTCAAAAACTCTACGAGATGCTGATCGACAACGTCCTTGTCCTCGCGTTTGCTCTCCTTCTGGCCCTCCCACAAACTAGCACCTCCAGCGCCACCTCCAGATTTTCCGACATCCAAACGCCGCCTCGACTTCGGATCGCGGCTAGATGATGATGCACCGAAGTTTGAACTTCCTGGGAGACGACGCTTGGAGCCTCCGCTGATGAAGGATTGTGTGATATCTCGGGCAACCGTAGTGATGAAATGGGGGGCCCCAGACGGCCCCTGCGTCTGGAAGACCTCCTCTGGTCCAGAATCGGTGTCTGTGGATATTGGAGAACCAGGATCGGGAGGGGAATTCATGGTCGGTCGACTGAGTGCTCTGATTCACTGGCGTGAGCTGGTGTGAGCCGGATTATTCAAACGTAGATAAAGAAACAACAACAACGCGTTGGTCTAAAGGGGGTAACTTGATTGCTTTGAATCATTATGCGGCGGCGCCGCGATGTAACATGCTCTCCTATCTACGTTGACGAGCTCCTCCACGGTCCCGCAAGGCGGCGGCAATGTATTGGACAGAAAATTCATCGCCGTTGGTGGTTTCGGTAAGCCTTCGGATTTTTGTTTTCGTCCCGAGCATTGACTTTTATTTGATCTACTTGGCTACAGTCTGTGTTGCGCGAAATTCACCGGAAGGCGCCGCCGTAGCCCTCAAGAAGCAGCACGTCACACAACATGTCGTCCATCCGATGCTGCAGCACGAAGCTTGCGCCATGGTGATTCTTAAAGGGCACCCATCCATTCCACTCGTCGATGCCTGGGGTCGCTCGCAGTACTACGAATATCTAACCATGCAGCTTCTTGGCCCATCCCTCGCAGAATTGGTCAGAAAGGGCAAACGCCTCGACATACCAAGTGCTGCTCATGACGCAGAACAAATTGTGACATTTACTCTCATTCCAGCTCATTCCACTACTGTGACCAGGCAACTCAATTTATTCAGCTCGACGTACTATCGCACACACACAAGCGGAGCGTTATCCACTCTTGACATCAAGCCTAAAAATATCCTTTTTGGTAGCGGAAACGATTCTGACCGAGTCTACCTCATCGACTTTGGCTTTGCATCTTATTACCGCGATCCCGCTACCCCCGTGCAGCGGCCTCTGGAGACAAGCTTCAAGTTTATGGGAACCTCCCTATACGCAAGCCTCAATGTGCATCGTCGCCAAAGTGGGTTCTTATGTTATTTCAGGCCCGGCGCGCAGGGACGACATGGAGTCTCTCGCCTACGCTTTACTGGTTGTACAGGGCACGCTACCCTGGGAAAAACTGCATGATGGAGGCCTCATACAGCTGGAAAAGGAGGCGTGGACGGGCGCAGAGCTGGCTGTCGGCATCTCACCATTGTTCGGCGAGTTCCTCGACTACGCGCGGGCAGTGGAATACAGAGAGGAGTCAGATTACTCGCGATGGCGTACAGCCTTCAAAGCACTAGCCAACCGTGGTACTGGGCGCCCCATCGAGCAAGCGGATGCGCATCACTTCGACAGACGTGCAGACGGGCCAATGCGGAACTTCTCAGAGTCCGAAGACGGCTCAGCCCCGAGCGAGGACAGTGGCAACTGGATCCCAAGGTACAGCTGCCCTGCAACGCAGGGTGTCTCCGGGCGCTGCGTATTTGGTTGGAGACGAGCAAGCGTTGCTTGTTGGAGCTGTTTCGCTCCTGACCCAGCTTCCAGAGATGAATAGAAAAGAGATTTACAACATCAATGAATACCTCGTCAGTGTCGGTTCGAGGAAGGGGAATGAGCGACGCTGAGGCCTCTGGAATTGTACCTTCTGCGTATCGGCCGTCAGCATCGCGATGATAGTCTGAGTCGTCCTCGTGCGTAAATCCTGCAATCCTGTACCCACAGTTGTTCTACGGTTGTAACTATGGGCGCCGAAGGATCGACCGTCATACTTTCTGCCGTTTATCTCGCGCTGCGTACCCTTGTGGGGCACTGTCAATGGCCCAAGGAACGCTGTCATGTCGTGACAAAGAATCTTGAAAGGATGATCATTCGGGCGGCCCAGTGAAAGTCTACCATCAAATAGAATCTGTAACTTCAAGAATTTTAAGCAAGTTTTACTCGGTAAAAAATGATCATGGATTGCCAGTCACCTCCAAGTCGCGTAGACGAATTTAAGTGGGCACAAAACATTTGCAAATGGCGGGAAGCAGGTGGCGCAAGGAAGGTTTCGAGCAATTTCCCGCAAATCATTGACATGTAGACAGTTCCTAGCAGTTCGTAGTACTAGTTGTGTGGTTTCGATGGAACCTTCTGTAGTACCTCCCGATGCGAAGACCAAAAACACAGCCCGATCCCAACGACGCCAGCAGGATTTGAACCTGCGCCCTCAAAGAGGAACAGATTTCTAATCTGTCGCCGTAACCACTTGGCTATAGCGCCTTGGACATTGACTTCATTGAGAAACAAGAAGCTTTACATGTAACCATGCATACTGGCCTATTCAAAATATAATCCAGGTTTCTTCCCAACCCGACGCCAGCAGGATTTGAACCTGCGCCCTCAAAGAGGAACAGATAGAGAACATTCGAATCTGTCGCCGTAACCACTTGGCTATAGCGCCTTGAGGTATAGTGTAACTGTCACCCTCGTCTGCAAGCCCTCTGATGCCTAGGAGCCTTCCGTCGTCCATGGGTATGATGAAGGCTGTTCGCCGAAACTCGAGGGATGTCAATGTCTCCGGAGTATCAGGCCATCAGGGCTTCGAAGCGCGGATACGGTGTGTGGCGTAAAGTCGACAAATTTGAGCACATTTGTCATCACAGCGAATTTGATTTTACCTGATTGAACCGCGCTCGCAGTTTTTTGAAGTTTTTTCCCCTTTTACATATAGCGCACACGACCCATATATTGGCTTCGGCTCACTCACTTTATACCAAGTAGTTCCTTAAAACGATACCTCATTTGTCGCACGAACAGCGAGTCTACTGTATATTAAGTTACTTAGCAAGTAAAGGCAATCTAAAGCATTCATTTCATTGTATCGAGGCGTGTTGGATAGATTAATGCATCAAGGATTCGTGAGAAGGGGTGCGAGGTATGCTGGTTAATACAATTTGTGAGAAGTACACGTGGGGAAAAAATGAAAATATGCAAAGGTAGATAAGTGCCGCTCAGTGGGATGGTGTCTAAAATTAAGAGAATGGAATGTAGAAAGTAATAGGCACCCAGATGCAGGAAAGAGAACGAAGGAGAGGAAAAAGAAGCAAATTGGCAATCACCTCACTGTCCTTCTGATGATGTAGGCTTTTTCCGCAGGAACCCGCGCCGCACAGAGAATACGTGGCCGAGGCTGCCAACCCTCCTACCGTTCCTGCGGGTATTGTCCTCGGTTTCTGTGGTCGTTGCAAGATTCCGACTGCTCTGTCGCCGTTCCGAAAGGTTCGTCTGCATGCGCTGCATCGCTACACCACCTTCTTCTGTCGAGAAGTCGAATCCGCGGTGGATTGATCGCACTCCAGTTGACATGTCCGTTCTGCTCCCGGATCTCGGATCGACCGAAGGCTGCGCAGCGACGGCCGATGCAAGACTTGCACGGGATGTCCTTCGTGACGACGACGCGCGAACTAGAGGTTGCATCGACGTTCTCGTTCCCATGGTCAAAGCCTCCTTCGAGATGTCGCGATCTGGCTCCATCTTCCGAATGTAGCGCATGATGTCGATGTCGTCTGGGGCAAAGCCGAACTTCCAGGCTTTCGCAAGGTAGCGTGGCGCCAAGGAGAGACAAATGGTGAGGGGCAGGCAGAGCCAGAAGTACGCCGAAGGCCAAAGGAAGTGATTCATACCCCACATCGGAGTGACGAACCAACCTGGTGAGATGGCAGCGTACACGGCCTAGAGATGGACGTGAATACGTGGGGCGGGCGGATGCTAGCTATTCACTCACAGTGTAAACCAAGAGAAGAGCAATACCGATGAAGACCGCGAAGAAAACCCATCCAGTCCAGACGTTCGTATTGAGGCCATTGAACAAGTTGGCAACAATGACGGCAGAAAAGACCATGACCTTTGTGAATGCAAATCAGTACCCGATGATCGAAATGGCGATAAACACTCACCGTAGAGAATTCGTACAGCGAAACCTGCCATCCATCCGTACGAGAAGAAACCGTGAGGTACGTGTAAAGAATGAGGAAGAATATGATTGCAGACTGGAGGATGGTCAATATTATCTCTGCTGTCTGAGAAGTGGACATACCTGCACGACACCGTCGAACATGTAAATGCTGAACCACTTCATTCCAAACCACCTGCCCTCGCGTCCATAACGGTAGAGCTCCGGGAGATCCATCAAGACATGTGCGTCTGTGAGTGATTTAGCCTCACACTTGACACCAGGAACAAAGATAGAATTCACGTACCAACAATGCGGTCGAACAAGCCGATCGCAATGACAGGTGCGATTGTCCAGAAAGAGTTCCAGAAAAGGAGGTACGTGTATTCGAAGACGCTGTGTAAGAGGGTGTGATGAGTGAGGAAAGTCTTTCACCATGGATTAACAGTCACTCACTAATTGGAACTCCACCCGCAATAGATCTGGAACCACCAAAGAACACCTATGCAAACGATGTTCTTGTAGAAGAAGTTCAAGATCCTGGTGATGTCGTTAAGAACTATTTTCATGAGTGAGAAAAATACACTGGCGTACATGTTTCCATTCCGAGCGTACGACCAGTGTCCATGCACCAACAATAATCGTTTGAGGAAGCGGAACTGCGCTATGGCGTAGTCCGACGAGTTTACAGCTTGCAAGCCTTCCTCGCCCGAAATTCCGACACCCACATCCGCAGCCTGTCCGAGGCAGGATATCAGCTAAAACTGGACTCGGGTGAATTCAATCAAAACGCACCTGAATCATGCTAACGTCGTTGGCCCCGTCCCCAATCGCCAGTGTCATCGCGCCGAGACCATCCTTGACGAGCTTCACGATGAGCGCCTTCTGCAGAGGCGAAACACGACAGCAGATGACACCCTCGCACTGCGTCCCGAGCCGCAGCAACAGCGTCTTGCTCTGTTCATCAGCAAGAGCGTGCGTGAGCGCCGCCCCATCGATGACGAGCACGAAGCCGCCTGGACGATCGCCATTATTGGACCCAACTATCGAGGAAAGTCCTGTCTCGATGCGTCGCAAAGGGTACTGCCTATCATCGGTGCCCGGTATGCTGGGATCTTGCGCGTGGTGATGTGGATGTGGGTGTGTGCTGACCAGGTCCTCATCGGAGAAGAATTCTTCAGCAGCTTGAACCATCTGCTGGTATACCGGGCGACCGCTGACGTTGCCACCTCGGATGACGATAATGTTGGACTCGCGTCCGATGAGGTTCGTGCTGTGACCGATGGCTGGCGGGGCAAGTCAGTCTCAGGAAAAAATGAAAAGGAGTGTGTTGATGCACCAATAGCGGTTTCCAGCTTGTCACCAGTGGCCACCCAGATCTTGATCCCGGCGCGCTTGAGGTCGGCGATGGCCTCGGGAACGCCGTCTTGCAGGCGGTCCTCAATAGCGGTTGCACCCAAAAGTCTCAGATCTTGCTCAAGCTCATCGGAGACGGCTTCGATTTTTTCGTCCCGCTCAACCATCGCGATACTCGCTGTATGGTACCGTTCGCTCCAAGCCTCATATTCGTCCTCTGTGAATCAGTCACATTAGCATATACCTAGGAAGGAAGGAAGCGACACGCACTTTGGATGACCTTATACGCCAAAGTGAGCGTTCTCAGGCCCTGACTCGCGAACTCTCCCAAGTGCCTTTCCGTCTTAGCCTTAAGATCATCCGCTCCCTCCCTCAACCTCTCAAAGATAACGTTGTCCGCACCCTTGCACAACAAGAAGATCCGCCCATCTTGATCGTCCAACTTCCTCAGCACCACACTCATCCTCTTCCTTGAGCTCGTGAACTCGAGGATATTCAACAATTGGTATCGCTCAAGCTCCTCGCTGAACGGTGTCTGGAGCATCAACACATCCACGTCGCGTCCGCGGAACACAAACCCGACGTCCGCTGCCGCCTGTACCAACGCTGCCTCGTCTGGACTTTGTGCCTTGTACTCAATCGCGCCAGTGTGAGGGTCAACGCCAGTGAGCACAGTGTGACACAACGCGAGCACTGAGAAAAAGCCATTGAGGGACCGCGCGTGTGCCGCATCCTCCGGGGAGTTGGGGTCTGCGTTGGCGGACGCCTGGAGATCTGCCATAAGGGTGGCGTCGGAAAAGTGGTGGACCTCCTGGGGCTTGGTGGCGCTCGTATCGGGGACTCCGGTGTCCTCCTTCTGGTCGTCACTGGAGCCTGCAGCCGTAGAGGATTCGCCAGAGGACGACGGGAGGGAGGCGGAGTTCGTACCTTTCAGTGGGGGTGTGATGGACTGTACCTCTGGCAGTTTCTCGCGAACCGATTCGGGATCTCCATGGTACACTTTTCCGGCGATGGAGCATTCGCGGAATATCATCGAGTTCTGTAAACTATTTAGCATGTGCTGTAAATGATTGACGGAAAATGCACCTGGGTAAGGGTCCCGGTCTTGTCTGAGAATATGTATTCGATCTGGCCAAGGTCGTCCGATAAGTTCCATGAGCGCGCAACAGTGGCTTGTCCAGTCTTGTCGTAGCAGATCTCCGAGTCGAAATAGATGAACGCCGCCTGACACGTGCGCACAAACTCAATAGAAATGTATAACGAGATCGGCACGATGTTTTGGAAGCTGTCGAGGCGTTAAGTTCGTATCACAACGAAAACAATGTCATTTGACTCACGTAATGAGAGCAAAGGCCCATGTTACAAGGCCATTAATCGAGGGATTGTCGTTGGACTGGTTATCGTTGTATAACCAAGGAGCTTCCATTGGGTAGTATCGGTGTTCCAATACAGAGTCGACGATGGCACATGTAACCGCCATTAGAGCCAGAATGATCAAGTTGATGAACCTGCAAGTACAAGTCAGCCAAGATTATAATAAGCAAACCCAGCACGTACACTTGGGGGTTCATTTGCCTCTCTACCTTGCTGCGCTTGCTGGGGGTTCCGCCAGAGTTCATGACGATGCGGGTGTCGTCGCCGGTGTACATGACGATGCCGATGATCCACGAAGTGTTCCTCAACACCGTTCCGCGCAGCAGCGTCATCTGCATGTCGATGGGGTGCGTCTCTCCACCTATGCCCGCCTCGCGCTCCTTTGCGTCCGCCGAGTCAAACACCAACGCTGCGTTGAGTTTGAACATGCTAACATCAGGTCGGTCGCCTTCGACGCGGAAGCGGTTGCGAACGTCGGCGCAGTCACGCGCGGTACGCAAGTGAGTGAGCGCAGGACACGCGTTGCGGCTCTTGAGGTTTGTCTCACCGTCCAAATTCTTCGTTTCCACGTACGCGACATTCTCGTCCTCACTGGTCGCACAAATGAGGATATCGGCGGGTAGCGACTCGTGGTCCCTGATCTTGACAAAGTCACCCACGCGCACGTCCTCCCAGATTGCCTTGTGCCAGTGCGGGCGTTGGTCGCCGTGGTATCCGAAGAGACTGATCCCGTGCTGCTGATCCACCTCCTCTTCATCGTCGTACTCGGGCTGATTCTCGGGGGCATGTGCGGCCTCTCCCTGGACATGAGCTCCTTTCGTTCTTCGCATGCTCTGGGGAATGATACCGCGGACAAAAGTGCGACTTTTCTTGGCCATGACGTTCGGGTTCACCCAGTCGCCACCTGCGAGGACCCGTAGCGGTGTGTGGTTGACACTACGGTCCGACTGATGGCGCTTAATATCTTCATACGCATCCTTGATAGCAGTAATTCCAAGGACGATAAGTAGCGGTAGGATGACCAGCCCGGGCGAAATTGTCGAGAATTTCGGGAAGAACTGGAGAATGGCTATGCCTAGGAAGAAGCTGCAACACTGTTAAGCCGATCCCACATTGAAAAAGGCTTGAAACACACATGTTCGCCACACGCCTGAACTGCTCCAGCAAGTTTCGCGGCAGAAACGTAATTATAGTATATTTCGACGTCAGGACCTGGTTCGTGGCATAGATATGCTCTGGCTTGACTCGTCCCTTCTTGTCGTGATAGTCCCTAGGCAGATTTTCGTTGACAAAGATAGTCCGCCGAGGTCCAGGCTCCTTCTTGCGCACAAACAAGTCCTCGACATTGAACGCCGCGAGCTTGTCGTACCAAGCAGTGAACCGAGTCATGGTGGGTCGTAAATAAACAGGCCGTGAGCTCTAGACAGGAGACTTCAAGATAGGTTTATAGTCGTAGCAACCGGTGGAGGGCGATGCTCATGACTGTGCGGCGGACAAAGTGCACTCTAATTCCTCCGTGCCTCAGCCTCGCTGACACACAATCAGGTGTGACACAAGAATGATGACTACCATTTGGGAACTTTCCCCTCCTCCATTCCAAAATCCCAAAAGAACTTAGAGCAAACGGGGTACTGCTCTCAGCATCTATGGCCTCTAGTCCCATGTCACCAGTGACTGTCAGAGTAACTCGGCAACTATGTGGATTTACTTCACGGATACGCAAGATCACTGCAGCGTAAGCAGATTTGGGTCACCACCTCCTTCAAATTCAGCGATCGCCGAAATTCGAATGCTTAAAACGCGTTACGCATGGCAGTGACGCAGAAGAACGGCGCAATTTCAACGAGCGTGGCCCCGGGTATGTAGTATATCAAGAGGCAGTGGGACAAGACAAAAAAACAACAGAAGCAGAGAAGGGGGAGAGTATAGGTAACGGTATTCCGATGCAAGGAGAGTGAGTGTTCGCAGACGAAGGGTATCCATTTTTGCCCGCCGATCGGGTTCGCGGTCCGACCGATACAAGAAACGCAAAGCACAAGCTGGCATCTACTGGTGCTGAGGGCGCTGGTTGACACCCTCTTTGAGCGCGAGCAGCTGCTTCGAACGGAATGCCTCGTAGTGGATTTGTGCTGTCGTCTCGATGAGGTCCTGCAGATGGGTCCTAGAAGAGTCAATGGGCCATGTCAGCACCAATGTGATGGATATCCTAGTGGACGCACCGGGTAAGGAAGTTACGTAGGTTCATGAACTCGCAGTGGTTCGGGTCCTCAACGTTCACGACACCCCATCGGTTCCTGCGACCACGGACAGACTTGCCATCGATGATCACGTTGTTCTCTGAGCCGACGACGGCGAAGGGAGTGATGTTCTGCCCGACAGAGTGTCAATTTCGGACAACCTGTATGGAAAGCTGAAGACACGCACTCTGATAGCAGCATTGAGCTGGACCTCCTCCTCATCATCCTCATCCGTGTCGAACGGGTACAAACGGATGTTCTCGTAGTGCAGCTCCTCCCTAATCTTTGCCTTGAACCTGTCCCTTTCCTCGGGGGTCAAGCTGTCCGACTTGGCAATGACAGGAACGACATTGACGACCTCGCTGAGCTTCTTCATGACGATGACGTCAATGGGGCGGAGAGCATGGCCCGTGGGGTTGATGAAGTACAAGCAGCAGTGGATACGTGTGTCCTGGATGTAGCGGTCACGCATCGCAGTGAGCTCCTTGCGGAGGTACGCGCTGTGCTGGTCTTTGATGTACTTGACAATGGGGTCCCAGCTGTTACGTGAGAAAAGTTATGTAAAGAAGAAAGAGGTGCAATTAGGATGTAGAATATTAATATTTGGGACGAGATACTAACAGGTTCTCGTTGTTAACCTGGTCGCCGTACCCAGGCGTGTCGACGATGTTCAGACGCAACTTGACGCCATTCTCAACGATGACTGTCAAAAAGAATACAACATCAGATCAATGCAAACTCAAATACTTTTGGGGTACGTTTACACGTAAAACGAAGCAAGGGGGCGGCAGGTGAGGTTGAAGGTGCGAATGTGTGTACAGGGGGCAAAACACAAGATAGGCAAAATACAACAGAGACATACCATGTGAGACGGCTTGGATCTCAGTAGTCTGCCTGACAGGCTCGTCCGACGCGAAACGGCCCTTGGAGTCGATGAGGTGCGACGCGAAAATGGTGTTGATCAGCGTCGACTTTCCAAGACCAGTTTGACCTGTTGAACACCAGAGTTCAGCTCAAAACTACCCATACAAACATGCAATAACGGAGCGTCTACGCACCAACAACGATAACATTGAACTGGAAACCGCGCTTCAAAAGCTTGTGCTCGATCTGCTGGGTAATGCTGTCGAAACCAACATAGGACTCCGCGCGGATTTCTTCGGCCATTGTGTCTTTAGTCCTGGTGAATTATGGAAGGGATATAACGAGGGAAGAGCAGCCGGAGAGGAAAGGAAAGGGAATGGGAGGAAGCGACGAACGACGTGGTTCGAGGATTTCTTGCGCGGTGGCAAATTTGGCTTTGACCCAAATAGATGTAAATAATTTTGTGGCTGTTCGTCGACTTCATCGACCTCGTTTTGCTCTTCTCGTCCAGCGGTCAGTCCGCGCTACTTTTGCAATACAGACGAGATATGGTGAGGCATGGCACGAATATTTCTAAATAAAGCACTCACAAGGCGGTAGGGAAATCGAAAACGAATCCAAGAACCACCGGCATCCGTCACGGTGTCCCCGTGCACGGCCCCGGAGCCTGAGGCTCAAAGCATGAAAAATAATTAAGCATACTGTGGAGTTATTCATTCGTCTACATATATGCGGACATGTGCCGGTTCAATCGTCGCCAGACGACCCAAGAGATGCAGCTTCATGCACATGCTGCAGATACTAAGTACTGGCGATGGAACCTCTGCAAGGGTCAACTTGAAGAAAAACGTAAGTAGTTTATCCCTTCCAATGCATGTCAGTCTTTTCTCTGCGTTCTCCTGGTGATTGAATTGTAATCACGTATGCGAAGCAGAGTGGCGCAAGCGACCGTCGGTTACAGTAACTTAAGTAAGTAGTAGTCCTGATGACTAATGCTTGGCAATCCAGTCGCAGGCGCTATAGCCAAGTGGTTACGGCGACAGATTAGAATGTTGCTGACTTACTATCTGTTCCTCTTTGAGGGCGCAGGTTCAAATCCTGCTGGCGTCGTGAAGGTGGTCGTGCAATTAAGGTGCAAGCTTTTTAATACACCATCATTTCGAAAATCGAGTTGCATGTTTGGCATTGACCATGTCCATGTCCATAAGTACAGGAATGCAAGATTATATAGATGGACATCTAAGTTTACAATAGATATGAAAGAGAAAGAAACAACACTCAAAACTGGGCAACAGAAATGGTAATGACTCTGAGCCAGGAGAAAAACCTGCTGTTGAAGGAGGGCACTCACCCTTATCTGGTATGAGCCGCTCGCCTTTGTGAGGTACCGGACCCACTTGACGCTCTGATAGTTGCTTTTTTCGAAAACCTTGAGGAAGCGCACAATCAGGCCCGACGAGGTGAACATTAGAACCTGGAAATCAACGTCGATGGGTGGTCGAGCCCAGACCTGGCGCGTGGTCGTGCTGGTCAGGTTGGCCGTCCCGGAAAAGGTACATTCCGAGCCACCCTGGATTCGCGGAATTCTACAGTACTTGAGTCAGATGCAACAAGGGACGTGTGGACGCAGATGCTTACTTCCAGACGACAACGTTTTCAGCAGGCACATATTTTGCCTTTCCGGTCGCGACTTTGCAGTCCACGGTGGTGGTGTTCAGTGGGGTGGGTATCCGCAGGACGACGTTGGTGGCAGAGAGCTTGTTGTTGAAGTTCGCTTTCACAGTGACGGTATATTGCACCTGGGAGGTTCCAATCTCGTTCACGGTGGGTATAACGCGGAGCGGCAGTTTGACATTGGACGTTGAACGGTATCTGGGGTGCGTTAGGACTTATTATGCAGCGCTTTAGCGTTGAATCACTCACCTCATCAGCTCGAATTCGCCGTCTGGTGGAATGAAGCTGATTGTTCTGGTTGCATCGAAGTCGTTCAACCGCACGCATTGATGGAATCTGCAGTCGTCCAGCTCTACCGCATCACCAATCCCCCGTTCGCCGGTCTTGTCGATTACAAGCTTGTCATTGAGACCAAACTTGCACTCCGGCGTGCCAGACAGATATGCGCGCATTTGGATATGGCCATCGACATCCGCCCGCAGCACGGTACCTAGCTAGGTCAGACAGAAGCTGGGTCCATAGAATGAGATAAACGTACCTTTCGCGCTCATGCTGAGATTCACGGTCTCCACGACATCCACAAATGCCTCATTCTTCTTATACTTCACATCACTGCGTCGCCAACTCGTTGCTCCCGTTGCTTGTGTTGTAATCTTCGAGGACTCCTCCTGCAGTCGCCAATTAGCCTGATAGCTCACATGAATTATGGTGTACGCACAGCAGCAATGGCAGATGAGACGACGCTCTCCGTAGTGATGTAGGATTTAAGGGTATCAATTTCACTATTCTGGGGATATCCAAAGTCGTTGATTTCTAGCATGGGTGAGCGTTTCAGCGACAGAAGAGGGAGCGGAATGATCTCAAGCTACGTACCGTCAATGAGCTCATATATCAGAACGAAGTTATTCTTCACAGACTCCTCGTCGATCTTCCCGAAGTATGATTTCGCGATGTTGATGAAGCGGTAACAGAACTCGAAGACGAGGGCGGCGTTGGCGTTGTTCCTGTCCTCAAATTAGCAGGTAATATATATGGTACTGATAATCTTACTTTGTCACGGCCACGACATAAAGATTGTTGATTCGTACGTGGAAGAAACTCGTCGATCCTAGCGTAATGATGGGCGACCTGACATCGCTATTCGAGACGACTTGAATCCGGAACACGTCGGCGATGGACCGTCTAGAAATCACCAAGTACGTGAGCACTTGTGTAGAAGATTATAGCACTTGGATCACACTTGAAGTCAGTCCGGTACAGCCTTGAGATCAACACCTACACAATTGGAATGAGTCCCATTCTTCATACCGGGCTTCGCGTCAAGCTCGGCTCACCTCTCCCTTCTGGTTGAATATGAAAAATGCCTGGAGCCAATCAGATTAATGTACACTTGAAGCTGACTGACATACCGAAATCATTGTGTTGAACTGGTTGCAAACGCATCGACCGTGACCGAGACGGACGTGACCTGTCCATTTCGGGAACGTTCACGCCCGGGCCGAGTCAACCGGCTGGTTCAGCTTGAACAACCACGTTGAAAGCTCAGCTGAACTGGTTTTTTTCCTTGAAAACTCAGATGCTTTCTTTCAACTGTTCGCATGTGGAGTGGTTTGGAATTCATTCTGGACTCTTGTCGCAACGATACTGACGATCTGCGGGCGCACTATACTCAGGCCAGCGCTGTTGCACGGACTCTAAACATGGGTAAGCTACTTAACGTTTCTCTTTCCACAGCTATGACCATTACTTTCTGCCCAATATCTGGCTCCAGCTTTGGTAAAAATCACCTGGGGAAAACATAATTTGTACACGTTTGGGAACTTTTACGCCACAACCCATTTGACCTTTGGAATCAATTAGATTTGTCCAGGCCTCAACATCTCTCCAGTTTAGACTGTCAGATTACTATCTGGGCGAGCTTAATAAAATTTTATCACCAAAACCCGGTCAAAGTGCTCCTTGGTGAAGTCCTAGCTAACCTAAGAGAGCACTGTGTCGTGAGATATGCCTGCAAAACACGCGTATGCGTGTTCGTGCTATGCTTTCCGGATCCACCTCCAAGTTGAAGAAAATACTCGCCCGTAAGCCTGCAACTTTGCAGCATCGAACTCGAGGTAATGATGTACTATCTGACTCAACGACATTGTAGGGCACCTCCAAGCTAGGACCTTCTATTTCTGGCGGGGCCCTGTTCCTTCCCTTTCTTGAAAGCTGACCGTTATCTGGTTCTACTCGAGGGCTCCAAGGTCATCACCTGACTGAGCAGTCAAGTCCACAAGTCGCGCGAATTGAATTTCAATGTGATGTTCAGTAAACACCATTCTAGTCTCTAGATGGATTGGTACTAGTAGTGTTCACTCGTCACCGGCTGTGCATTATGCGACTCGTGTTTGATATACAGAACTAATAAGGCCAGGCCGTCAGGGAAGCGACCCGGCCAAGCAAGGGTACACAAATTTCATCCAGTTTTATCCAGGTAGGCGCGCGCCCAATCGATCTAGTGACCTAATCTAACCAAATCGTCCCACAGAAACCACCAAACCACCAAAACGCCATGCCCGTCGTCGAGTACACAAGTCTGCAATTGATATCACCATACACGCTTGAAACAGAAGCCGTTCGAGATCTCTTGGAAGGTGGCTGTGCGCGCCAGGCGGCCCATTCCACATATCCCGTCTATCTCTTCACCAATGCATCCGATGCATCGATCATATACCTCATCTCCGGGTGGACGAGCGTAGCCCAACACCTGCAATACGCGGGTAGCGAGGAGAATCGCAAAGCGATGGGGAGTTTCGGCGACTATCTAACGATCAAGGGCCTTGGGCATCCCGTGATCGATGTCTCCGCCTTCCCGACCGACGTTGCAGTGGTGACAGTTGAGAAGTACGCTGGTGACAAGGGTGCGTCTGAGGCAGTCGAAAGCAACCTCCCTACCGCCAAATGGGTGGGTGAGGGTATTGATGAGGAAACTAAGGGTGGGTACAAGATCTCGGCCTTCGGGCCCGAGGACAAGGACGTGGTCTTGTCCTTTGGCGTTGGAGTAAATGAGATCGATGTGTTGATATTGGTGAAGGCATTCAGAGGATAGCCGGGAGGGGTCTTTCATTATATTCCAACAGACGATTTCATCTATTTCATTGTACACATAAATAGCTTTGAGGACGGGTCATTGAGCTACTTATCTTCACAGCTATCCCAACGTTTTGACCGATGGGCGGTCGAAAAAGACTACGTGATGGCATCAGATGCGCCTGAGTGTTTGCGCTCGCCCCTTGTGCCAAACACAAACACCGACCGTGAAGAAAAGTTTATTCTGGCTGCCTTGCACAACTGTCGCGGACATGCCGCGCTCATCTTCCAAACCAACCAGCTCCTCTGAGGGTACGCCAAACGGAACGGAAAGTAGGCGCGCGCGTCGTAGGCGACAAAAGCAGACCTCAATCGAAGGGGCGAGCGGATCGACAGTGTCTGTAGGATCAACGGAGGCGGCGGACATTACGCCACCAGAGGCAGGAGGATCGACATTACCAACGAGGCCCGCATGTGTGGAAGATGCTGTTCAACCTGTGGCGAGTGGGTCGTCGTTGCCGGCGAAGCCAACGAACGGTACCAAACCACAGGCGGGTGGATCGAAATTGCCCACCAAGCCTTCTTGGACTGAGGACGATAGCAAGCAGCCCACGGAGGCCAGCATGCTTTCAGCGGCTGGATTCGAACAGGGAGAGGACTTTATTGCGTTTGACTTTGGGGACAATTCGGACGTGGAGGTCGTGCGGGTAGTGCCTGGTCAGCCTCAATCGCGGCGAGACGCTTCTCGCAGAGACGCGAAGGTTGACAAAGGAAAAGGAAAACAGCGCGATACGTCACCTCCGCGCAATAAGACGCCGCCGAAGGATGACCAAGAACGAGACAGGAAGGGTGGGAGGCGGGAAAGAGACGGCGACAGAGACAAGGACCACGATGTAGTAAAGGAGCGAGACCGGGATAAGAAGAGGGACAGAAGTCGGGACAGGGGAAGGGATAGAGATCGCGACCGCGACAGAGACAGGGACCACGATGTAGCAAAGGAGCGAGACCGGGATAAGAAGAGGGATAGAAGTCGGGACAGGGGAAGGGATAGAGATCAGGACCGCGGCGATAAGGACCGAGATAGGGACCGCGGCCACGGCTCTAAACGCAAGTTGGACTATGACCCCAACGATGGTTACGCCACCAAGAAACAGCGGACGGATGCCTTGTCTCGAAAATCTCCGTGGGTTGCCGGCTTGAATTTGGAGGGGTGCCATCACGTCGCTGAAATGTGCGTTGTCAGAACCATATCTTATTACACGTCTCATACGTTCCATTCAGGCTTCACAACGAAGTAGAGGCTTTCGTGGAATACATATCACCGTCGCCCGTTGAAGACGAAATGCGCGGCCTTGTGGTGTCTCTTGTCACCAAGGCCGTTAAGAATACTTTCCCTGATGCGTCCGTCTTCCCATTTGGAAGCTACGAAACGAAACTATACTTGCCTCTGGGGTACGTTTTTCATGCATGCACGTATGGTTTGCTTCATTGCTCATTAGTCCTCAGAGACATTGATCTCGTCATTTTATCCAAGCAGATGGCCTTCAACGACAAAACTACTGTTCTACATGCACTTGCAAATACCCTCAGACGTTCCGGAATAACCGACAAAGTCACGATCATCGCCAAAGCCAAAGTCCCGATCGTCAAATTCATCACCGCACACGGGCGATTCAACGTCGACATCAGCGTTAACCAGGAAAATGGAATCGTCTCCGGAAACATAATCAATGGGTTCCTCAGGGACATGAATGGCGGCAGTAATGACACGAAGGGTTGCCTCGCTCTGCGGAGTCTCGTCATGATTACGAAGGCGTTCCTCAGTCAACGAAGCATGAATGAGGTGTTTTCGGGCGGCCTGGGGAGCTACAGTATCGTATGCTTGGCTATCAGCTTTTTGCAGATGCATCCGAAGGTTCGGAGAGGCGAGATCGATGCGGACAAGAACCTTGGGGTTATGGTTATGGAGTTCTTTGAGCTTTACGGATGCTACTTCAACTACGAGGAGGTCGGTATATCAATCCGGGATGGCGGGACTTATTTCAGCAAGAAGCAGCGCGGGTGGTACGACTACTACAAAGGGAACCTGTTGGCCGTCGAGGACCCGGCCGATCCTTGTGAGTTTTCTCTGCGAGACGGCTTCCGATCTCACTAACATAGTGCTTTTCAACAGCGAATGACATCTCGAGGGGCTCATTCGCATTCCAGAAGGTCCGGGCAACATTCGCGGGTGCACATGGCATTTTGACATCTACGGCATACCTCGCCGCAGGCATACTGAGTGCCAGGAGGTCAGGTCGATCTGTGAGCCTGCGCGACCGCGACGAGCCCGAAGAGCTCAGCATTCTTTCCAGTGTAATGGGCGTAACACAGGAGGTGGGTCGCCCCTAGTGATATGATCAAATGAACAATCCTAACGCTTTACCTAGACTATAAATCATCGCAGACTTGTACAGGAGTTGTACAACAAGAGGGTGCTTCATAAGCTCCTAGGCGTCAACCCTCAACCCGTGGTAACGAATGGGGGCACCTCCAAGATCACTACGAACGGCTCGGCAAAGCCCTTGTCCTCGACTTCCCGCACCGCAGCGAGCAGCGTCACGTCCGCATGGCGGGAAGCTGATCGGGAGCTCGAAGATGAATCACCAAACCACAAACGCCGCCACGATGTCGATCCTGTAGATGACGAGGAGGAAGTAGGGCGCTATAATATCGGCAGACAACCTTCTCACAAGCGCCTGAAGACGGGAAGCAACCGAGACTTGACCACGTTGTTTACTACCGACGACGATGACTACGACTCCATGAGCGACGACAAGGAGGAGGAGGAGCACTACGCCAGCGACAGCGATATCGAAATCACTGGACCGTTCCGATTAAAAAATAAAGACCCGGAGAAGGCCGACAAGCGCAGGTCGTATTGGCTGTCGAAAGCCACTGGGATAGAGAGTACTCCCGAGGACTGATGTCTGTATTATGGGCGCTGTCGAGTGTATAGTATGGGAAGCAAATGCCTACGGAGTCTGACCAGTTTCAGATTTCATGTCCACCCTGCAAATTTTCATTCTCAAACTGCGAGTTTGTTCGAAGAGGAGGCGCTGGCAACATGGGTCCAATATGTTGATAATGTATGTCTATGTCTCTCAACACCTCAACACTGGTGGCCTCGTTTTCCGTTATTGACTATGGCTGCTGTCGTGCTGGCTGCTCTCCTGCTTCTGGCTGGACCTCGAGAATATTTCACGTCGCATCTCCTGCCGTGTCCTGTGGACAAGTGTGTGCCAGTGATGTCTAGATGTGTGGATTCTCTCGTGATGTCCGGTGCCAACACCACACATGATCGCCAAGTATGCGTTTGCAGCCTTTCGCTTCTGTCGGGCTATTTACTTTCCGAGCGTTCACTGTGTCAGGACTGAATTGGTAGGATACTTCCTCATTTCTCTTCCTGCTTGGTTTTCGCGTATTTACACCATGCATATGACCCTTGTTGGCATGAGAGCATTTAGACAGGCTTTATGTTTCCTGACGTGCTCTTTGTTGCCGTATCCGTGGTTTTACATTTGCTATCATCGGACATGGAACTGACTCGCTGGCCCTACAACTCTTCTGTCGGATGACCGGGTGTCGTTCTATGTTTCTCGGGACTTTGGGATTGCCGGTGCGTCAGACGTCTGCTAAGTTAACAAAAGATTTGAAAATTGGAATGTCTCATTTGAAAATTGGAATGCCTCATTTGAAAATTGGGATGCCTCATTCATTCTCCTGTTTGAATTCATGCCAACCCTATGACCCTTATTGGGACAGGCTTTACGTTCCCTCAGGCTGTCTATTCGACGTGCTCATTGCCAAGAAAAGTCATCTCAGGCGCTCCATTCACAAGCATCGGACATGATACTAGCACGCTGGTCATGCAACTGTATCAAACTCTTCTGTCGGATGCCTAGGTGTCGCATCGTATTGGAGCCTCGTTTGTCGGGACTTTGGGACTCCCGGAACGTCAGATGTCTGTACCTACACACCATGACCCTTCAGTTGGCCGACAGCATTGGGACATGATTTATGATTCTCTAGATCTGTCTTGACGTCCACGCCTAACCTAGAACACCCAAGGAACACCAGACGTTATAAAGGGGCGCTTGCGAACAGCTGGAGTCTTCATTCCCTCGACTCCAGCCCTCTTCATTGACTACTCAGACTCTCATATCTCTTCAACATTCAACCATGAGCACCATCGATATCGAAATCAAATCTAGGTTCCGCTGGGGCCTTGTCTTTGACTACAACAATTCTGATAACAGCGGTCAGTTCGTCCTAGTACTCACCATCTGTCTCGCTGACGATCGACTTGCAAACAGGGTCTATCGTCCACGAATACAAGTTCAAGACGTCCGGCAGTTACAAATCGACAACATACATGGAAACCGTCAGAGTGATTACTCAGACGACCGCAGAATCTCATGGTCTCCAACTTCAAACGGGCGCGTCATATGGTCCAATCAGCGCCAGTATCAGCAATTCGAGTAATTGGTCCAAGGAATTGTCCGATATGCTGTCGAATACCACGTCCGTCCAGGAAGAAAAGGCCTTGGAGTGGTCCAACGAAGAAAGTCGAACCTGTAAGATCCCATTTGCTACATCATGGATCTTTACCCTCCTCACGCCTGTGTGGTGTACAGACACAGTTGGAGCGCACAGCAGAGTCTGCCTTTACCAGCGTTCTTTCGAGGCTGATGGGATACACCTCGTGGAATCCGTGTTTCGCACCACGCCTGAGCCACTGCCAAAGGAAGAACTGGTTGAGGAAGACACAATCATTTCGCAAGTACGTCCGACGACCTATCTGAAATCCCTTGAAGTGAGTTCCTTTGCACATAGCAAATGTTCTTCTCCAGCATACTGACCCTTTTTGAGGTTTATTATACTAGCTCGGAAGTCAGCGCTCCTGGAGACCGTATCACTGAGATTAGCGGGAAAAGTAGTGACATCAATTACCGCTTTGGTGGAAAGTGAGTCGGTCCGAGTACCTTCGCAGCCCAGCCTAAGGCTGACATCCTCTGCTCAGGTTCGTATAGCTTGTGCCGAGATATACCACGAACACGAAAGAGGCGCTTACCCGGTTCGATATTGTCATTCAGCCGGATGAGGACAAACGCCACGACGATCTCGCGAAGGGGGCGGGTGGAAAATTCCGCTACCTCATCCATGTCAACCAGCAAACCAACCTCCTCATTACGAAAGCTGCGCTTCGGCGTTCCGGCAGTAATGGTTCAGCCCCCGACGACTGGGACTTACAGACTACCGACATCAACAAAGGGAGGAACGGTGACTACCTTTTCGTGTTGTCGAAGGTGGAAAGGGCTTGGCCTGTTTGAGTACATCAGGAAGTCAAGGACGGAAAGGAAGTTCCGCCTGAAGTTCATTCATTTTCTCTACTATCTTAAACAGCTACCGTCTCGCGCTTCGTACTATGACTTCGAACGTACCATGAATACCATTTCTCTGATTTCAGCTCGTTGCCCGTAACGGTGGTGATCAACCTTTATCTCGATGCATGGGTTGCAACGGGAGAGCCATATGACGCAAGTCTCTGAATAGATGCTTTCGTTAATAACGAGGCTTGTCAGGTTGGGCCATTCGAAGTCGAGGAAATTCATTCAAATTGCGCAGCACTGGGGCATTGGAGCTGACGAAGATTTGGGACCAATGCCAAAAAAAATGGTGACGGCTTCGCTGTTGACCGAATATTCCAAGTGGATAGGTTGCAAAGCGGAACTTTGAGAAGCCGGCTAGCCAGGGCTGAAGTCGATCCCAACATCCCAACGTGTCGCCACCAGTGGTGGGTGTGAGCTAATAACAGATCCGTCGCGGGGTTCGCATCCTAGACCAGGCTTATAAACGGGGTGAAGGCTGAGAGGATTACCGCGAGAGCTTTCAGTCCAAAGTTCGAGGAAGGAGAGATAGATGGGTTGCCTTGATGCTGGGCGCGAAATATGTACCGAACGATGACCAGAGGACGGGGAGTGCCAAGGCAATGTCCCTCCAATGGCCGCACACCTGACAGAGCAGCATTGACATCATTGGTGCTTCGGAGGCTTCTAAACTGTGAAACTCCCAGATCATGGGAAGACACGCGATAAAGACTTCGCCCAAGATCTCTGGCGGGGCGATGTATCGGCGGAAGGGTTGTTTCTCATTCTGATGAACACCCATCGAGCTTGTTCGCCGCTTGTTGGAGGCTTCCAGCCCAAGCGCTGAAGTGGTCCTTTACGAGCTGACATCTTCATCAAAAAGGAGAGTCGAAAGAGCTGGCACAGAGGCGTACCGCTTTGACGGGGTGTTCTTTGAAACCGAGCCGTCCAAGAAACATCGTAGATTGAAGAGACAGTGTGGTAGCGGGCAGTAGTGAAAAACACTCGTGGCAATTAAGAGGAAGAAGACGGCGTACCTTCGAGGACTGTTGTGACTAGAAGGTAGTTGCGACTGATGGTGTCTGTGTAGGAGAGACTATACTGTGACACTTAAAAGTACACATAGTTAGGGGCTTACATGCACAAAAGGCTAGGACAAGGCGCTCCGAAAAGGTACAAGTCATTGGATCATGTAGAGCCTGAATACAAGGCTTAATGGATCGAATACAGGTCAGACTTGAACTCCCCAGCGCTGACTAACTTCAGGGACAAGCCAGAGGTGGTAATGCTGGCTGACGCGTAAGCCGTGATACGTGAGTTCAACACGCAGTGAGATGCTCTGCGGAAGAAACCATAGCCACCATCTGCACGGTGTCCAGAGAATGTCACAAGTACTGTGTCGAATAGATCGAAAGGTCGAAAGCGCGTCGGCGAAGCTGAGCAATGTGCGCAGTACTTGGTATTTTAGTACTCAGTGATGAGGATCAGTATGGTCATGGGTCCGGAGGGCTCAAGATCACAACGTGTCAACAGATACTCTGAGCCATTCTCTGTCCATCTCTGATGTTCTCTCTAAAATTGACAAGTAGTGGGACCCGAAATACTGAATCATGAAACGCACCTGCTGCATTGCAGGCATCATATTGCATTGTCACAAATTATCGCGGAAAATTATTCAAAAATAAGCAACTCAGACGACACGAAATTGCACTGAAGAATAACTGTGCACGAAGAGTTCAGGCCGCCGTAGACTTCAACAAGTACATAGAGCAAAAAAGGCCGAGAAGGTTTGGTTGTCAAGGTCGGCTGGTGATGACCGTTTCAATTTGAAAGCGGTCCATCATTTTGCAGAGCTGTGCACCTTCTCCCCTCAGGCTCTCAGCCATTTGCCAATCAACGGGTCCCTGTTCTCCTTTACCTTTCCTTTGAAAGTGGTGACTACAGTCGCTGGTCGGCCTGTAGCAGCTTCTAGCTACCACACAGTTCTAAATGTCAGTCTATGCAACATTTTCTGACCATCATGACCTGCTAAACTTATGCATATCACACACAGGACATCTTCCAGGGCTCAACCGCCTCCAGTCAATCTCAAGGAGCGGATTGCAGCTCTTGAGCAACGAAATGTTTCCCCAGGTCCCCGTCCAATGTCGCCGTCTGGCCAGTTCGCACCCCCTCCGAACTCTGCGGGCCTGCGTGACAAGATAGCAAAGTTCGAGAAGAAGGGTGGGGTACCGGTACCCAGAGGCAGCTTTGGTCTGGGTGCGCCTCCTTTAGCGGAAAATGGGCCAATGAAAAGACGGGGGGAACTATATGGTAACCGTATCCCGGGTACCGTGAGGGTGAGCGGCGGGGGTCCTTCCGTCAGCCGCTCGGGCTCGCCATTCGACTCGACAAGGTCCTTTTCTCTGTCTGCTCTGGAGGGTGAAAATCTGAACGCGGATTATCTGGCGTCGTCTCCCACATCATCTCCTCCTCCGCCATTTAAACCCCTCACTCCGCATCACACTGGGACCAGGGACCCTTTACCTCGCGGCACACCTTTTACCACTGCGCTCGAGCTCGCGCGAAAAGCGGAAGGCAACCTTGAGGCCTCCTTGAAACCAGCAGGGCTTGAGGCAGACACTTTGGAGGAGCGATCGGAAGGACAGGGTGAAGAAGGCAAAGAGGCACTTGCCCACACGTCGACCTCAGAAAATGAGGCAGTACCTCTGCCATCTCCTCCTTCGATTGTCCTGTCTCCCTCGGGCGACTTGGAAGAGGAACAAGTCAGCTCTGACAGTACTGTGTCGCCGGAAATCGTTGCTATGCCAGAGACCGCCACTCCACCGGCCTTGGATACCCTGGAGTCCAATGCCGTTCTCGTGGCGCCCGTTAGCCCTGATGAGTCAGTTTCCTCGAAAGAGGAAGCTACTGTATGCCCCAAAGCAACGGTCATAGAGAAACCTGTGAAGGCCACCCCTGCTGTCGTCGAGCCCAAATCGCAACCCATGTCGTCGTCCGGGGATGAAGTTCCAGCTATTTCTCAGCAGGTCGATTCGAAGCAGGTTGAAGGCCTATCACCGGATTCCAACGGTGTGGCGGCGGAGCCGAGCCCCCTTTCTCCAATGGGCCCATTCACCCTTGCCAATGCGGTACACGACTTGGGGCAGGTCGTTGCAAACATCCACGAAATGTTCCCAGGCCAGATATCCCCCCTCGCCGATCCGCCACCCTTCCGACCTCTCCGCTTAGACACGTCCGTCCAGGAAAAGTCGCAAGCGCCGAAGACTCCTTTGAGGTCCAAGAAATCGGTCCCCGATCTACATATTCCCCCAAATACCGCGGATGTCGTTCCCGTACCGTCCCTGCGACGCGATCCATCGCTCGCACCATCTGCATCCGCGGGATCGAACCTCGCTACCCCTCGCAGCACGAATGGTCGCCCGGTCAGCATGATCGAGACGAGTCCCAGCCACGTCGTCGTCGCACACCGCGTCACTCCGCTCACGAGCCGCGGCGTCCCCGTTTTCCTGGCCGGCAAGGAACAGAAAAACATCGAGCACTTCCCGCCGACGCCCGAGCCGGACACGTCCGAATTCGGCACCGTCTCCATGCACAAACCCTCGCACTCCTTTTCGCATGCTCGGACCTACGTCCCGCATAACCCGAGTGAAACGCCCTCCTTTTCTGCCGTCGTTCACGCCAAAGTCACCGAGACGGCGCCTGCGCCTGCGCCCTCGGCATCATACAAGGACTTCTATGCCAAGGTGCCGGAGACGCCACAGGTCAACCGGACACCTGCGGAGACGCCTATGAGCCCTGGGTACGGCGAGTTGGCGACGCTTCTGCATGAAGCTGCGCTGCTGGAGTTGACGTTGGAGCAGGGCGAGCTGCCTACTGAAGCGATGCGCCAGGAGGAATCAGAGCGGAAGCAGAGGGAGGAGCAGGAGCAGAAGGAACGGGAAAAGGAGGCGGCAGCACGGGCAAAAGTCGAAGAGGAGAGGCGGAAGCACGCTGCTGTGGCAAAAGCCCGCGCTAAACAGGAGGCGACAGAAAGCAAGTCGAAGAGTTCGTTCCGCAATCCACTCCTGAGGAGCAAGAATTCGCACAAAAGGGGCGTCTCGACGGACAGCCAGGCTTCGAGAGCCTCGAATGAACCTGTGAGGCACAAGTCGGTTGTGCAGCAGGCTTCCTCCATAGATTCCATCCCCGAGACCGTGGATGTGGACGCGAGAACCTCGTCGCAGACTTCGCCAAAGTCGCCTAGTCGGTATTTTACCAGCCTGAGGCGCCTCGCCAGCACTTCCCGGCCTTCAACCTCCATCTCGCAATACTCCCGTAACAGCGTCTCTGCCTCGTCTGAGATCTCTTCGGAGGACTCTGCAAGCATTCCTACCCCACCTGGGAATGGTATGTACTCTGCTGGCTCCCATGCCAATGGGTCCACAGCCGGCTCGGAACGTTCGAGCATCTTTGGTGGAAACGGGATTGCCTGGCCTTCGCTTTCTCCGAAGAAAAGCCCGAACATGGGAAGAGCAGCATCGTTCGCAGACAAAATGTTTAATCGAGGAAGGACAAAGTCGACTGTCAGTACGAACAGCCCATACGATGCAGTCGGTATGTCCTTGGTCTTTTTGGGACAATGTCTCAGAGTCGTTTCATTGACGTGTGCTACAGATCGTTTGACCAAGTCCCGCGCTGCAAAATCTGCTGCTGCATTGATCCCACCCCTGGACCCAATTTCGTTCACTCTAGACGTCCCTGTTGTCGACGACAAGGACTTGCCTTCACCAAGGCGATCAGCTTCGCTTTACGTCCCCTCGTTGTCTTCATTCCCTCCTACCTACGCAACTAAACCTACGAGTCCGGTCTATACGTCTCAGGTCACTGCCAGCTTGGACTCAATGCTCTCCGAGAGGCTGACAAGTCCGGTGTACAACCCGCAACAAGCGCCTTCGCATGGAATGCAAAGCCTCGACACGCTCTTTTCCGCCAAGCCCACATCCCCGGTGTACACGCCGCACATCCCCGCGATGAAGTCCGAAGAGACGATCACCGACTCCCTCATGCCTTCTCCCAACCCATCCTCCCTACTGCCTAGCCCGCAGCACCATAACTCCAACCGCTCATCGTGGATCTCGGGCGTCTCAGACCTGTCGATGGACTCCTCGACGTCGTCGATCCCGTCACCGTTCTTTGACTCTTTCCCATCGGTGCCGGAGGATACGCCGCTGCCCCCTGCGCTTCCCGGTCGTCGGAGGAACTTCCACCGCCCGTCGCTGCCACTGCCTGCGCCGTCATTCTTTGAGCCTGCACCTCTGAGCTCGGCGGCGGTCGGGTCCGAGTTCTCGCCTGCACCCAGTGCGTTCACAAGGAGCGCCACACTTCCTCGTATTTCTGGCGAACATCGTAGGTAGCACCCATACTCCACAGGTTAGTTGCAAAGGAAACCCGGAAGGCTACATGATACCTATTTCTCACTTTGACTTTTCTTTCTTGACCACATCACCCAATATACTACATATGCTTCTTTTCGTTCGCGACATGGCTTCCTCTCGTTGTCCTTCCTTTTAAGACCCATATCCCGTCACACAATAATCTTACATTGTACCATATATCCCTCTGGACTACATTTCATATATCGTAACGGCAGCGTCAACCTTTCAGTCTCTTCTCATCCTCTGCCTCCTCACCGGAGCCTAATGAGCTGCACATTGAGTATCGGTGGTGAGCCCACAAACGGCATCCGGCGGACCATCAGTCCCAACAAGAAAAACACAAAATAGAGCCTGCGCCCTGTGAAGAGATGCTGGTATCGCGCAAGGTACCTCCAGTACCAATCGAATGCCTGTGCGCGCAGCTTGATGAGCTGCAGCACCATTCGCTGGAGGAGCCAATCAGCAAGTATCAGTGTTTTGGACGAAGGCTTATTCAGCCGCACGGAGCCTTCGTCGCCGTCAATGGCGCGGCTTTTTCGTGCTTGGGTGAAGAAGAGCTTGGCGGGTTGTGAGGAGATATTGCGGATTGTGTAGTCATTGCCTGTGAACGGTTTCAGCAGATGCATTAGTGGAGAGCAGGAGTGAGGAAGAGCTGGAAGTCGTACCTCGTGGTACTAGGAAGACACCACCAGTGGAAACTGCGTAGGATGTTCGATGTATCGTGGCTTCGACAGCACCCTCAAGCACAATAAAGACCTGCAAAAGCTGAGTGTCTCCTCGAGGGCATCATCATCAACAACTCACATATGAATTATCCTTGACATTCTTGCGCTCCTTTTCCCCATTGACTTGTATGAACACAAACCCAGAGCGAATAAAATCGGAATCCCCCGTTGCCTGTTGGAACCCCCAAGTCTTGCCCGCAGCATATGGCGCAACAGGGTGTGTGTAGACCATCTTTGACGGGAATACGACGACTGCATGTGAGAGAATTGGTCAAGATAAAACATATCTCGAAATCAATTGAACAACGCACCCTTGGACAACTCCTGTCTCCTTACACTGTAATCAAGGACTGTGCCATACCATGGCGTCTGGTCGTCTATTGGGGGCTGCGATGAGCTCCTGACACCTTTTTCATGCTTGCTGCTGCGCTTTGTAGAGCTCGGAGGACCCCTTTCCGTCCGTGGAGGCGCTGTACTACTGCCAAAATCTGGCATGAACTCCTTCGTCACGGGTACTTCGTGAACATTGACCTCATCGGCGGCTTCCGCAGCGTTTGGTGGCAGAGTTGTTGGCGAAGACTGAGAGTCAGTTTGCAGGGGGATATTGGTTAAAGAAGTACTTGAAGTTGAGCGAGAGCTGTGGTTGG